>CAVNYN010288637.1:11583-27793 GCA_963692815.1 Nyctanthes arbor-tristis | reverse complement strand
AATAAAAACAACTCAAATTAAACACAACACCAAAACACCAAATCAAATTAAACACAATACCAAAACACTGAGCCACAACAAAAACAACTCGCCAAAACATCTAGTCACAACATAAACAACACACCAAAACACAGAGTCACAATAACACAAAAATTCGACGGAACAATTGAGTCACAACAACACAATCATCACAACTCAGTGAAACAACTGAGTCATAACAACACAACTGAGTCACCACCGACCTCCCACCGCGACCCCATCACGACCACCATTACTACCATCGCGGCCTCAGATCAACCGAACGGCCCCTGATCTCCCACGCGACAGACCACCACCGCTACCATCGCGATTCACGACCTCAGATCCATTGAACCCATGCGTTGGCCATTATTTCCCAGCCTTTTGGTTCGTAGATCGACTACCTCCAGTAGTGGCTAAGATGGCTGGGTTCGGGACGACCACGACGACGGTGAGGAACCAGGAACCAGGAAGATGGCTGGTTTGGCGATGGCGACAGCGAGGAACCAGGAAGCCGTCCTAGGGCAGCCGACGGTAGCAAAATGGCAGGGTTCAGGACGCCTTGATAGGGAGAGTTGATCGGTGGAAGGCTGCCGACCAATAACGGCCAAACTGGCTGATAACCCATCCACCAAAGATCGGCGATCGGTGGGTGGGTGGGTGTGGCATTCCCTATTTTTTCAAAAAAGGACCATCACTTCTTGACTTTTATAATGAGGCCCTCAAACTACCTGAATTACCTAATTAACCCATGTAAATATATGAATTAGTTTTCCATCATCAATTCAATCCGTCTTCATGGGTTTAAGATATATTAGATTTTATTTTATCTAATTACATTTAATTTAATTTATATATTTCCCGCAACACACCTTCATGTACTCTATAAATTTCCACTACTAATATTACACAAATTGAATAGAATGCTAATGGGGATGAGTATAAATTAAAGTCAATATTTTTCTATTTGCAATCCCAAATATTGGAATTTGGAGTTTTATATATATATTCTTATTTGTTACTATATTTTTATTGAATTGAATAACATTGTTACAAGAGTTTATTCAATGTAGACGCGTATTAATAAATCTATATATGTTGCGTCAATACCTTACAGAGCGACACTTTGTAGCGACACCATTTATCGTTGACGTTGTACATTTACTGAAATTTTTTTTATAACCCACCCCGAGCATTTGGGTTGACCAGCCCGTGAACTTGACCCTTTAACCTGACCCTTAGCCGAGGTTATTTATACCCATTGATGGAGTTGAAAATTGAACTCGAGAGCTTGTACATGGAAGGAACCCAACAATTGGGCTGAGTCGAATTTTAGTAGTTACATACACTAACAATATACTCTTTCAATAAGACATGTATTTGGATATTTCCCTTCAACAAATCATGTCGAATAAATTAATGTGGAGTTGAGTTTCAAATATATAGTCATGTTTTCCTTTTGGGGTTATGCCAAATATTATCCTATTTCTCTCATCAATCAATATATATATATGTGTGTATATATAATCATATTTCTAGTTTGAATAGTTATATTTTTCCCTTTTACCAAAATAATCGTATAATATGTTTAATAATAACTATTAGTTTCATTAATGGTGGTGATTCTAATAAGTGCTATAGTGGTTAGAGATTCATATTCTAGGTGGAAGGTCCTAGGTTCGAATCACACCTATCTCTCTTCTATTATACCTCCATCCCCTATCTAATTGTGTTGGAAAAAAAAAATTTTATGCGTTTAATTGTAAGCATGGAATTTACTTGGAAAGAAAATATTTTCTTGTCAATTGAATTACCGATAATTGAATTTCATAAAAAATAAATTACAATGCATTTGATTGAAAGTGAAACTTTCGAAAAAAAGTATGAATTGGCTAGGGGAAAAAAACTACACCCCTATAGGAAAATATTTTCCTTATTTTTAAGGAAAATGTGGTCATGTGACAAAAAGTTAGAAAATGTTCCCCCTCCCAAAAATATCAATCAAACACTACAAAAGTAGAAATTTATCTGAAAATACTCATTTTCCATGGAAAATCTTTGGTAATCAAACACGCTCTTAATAAAATATTAGAAAAATCATTTGTAAAATTTGCTTTTTAATAACTTTTCTTAATCATCTTGTGAAAAAGTAAAGTAGACTACATATTTGGAACGATTGAAATATATTATATAAACTATTCAAACTATAGTTACAACATTATGCCTATAGTGACAACTTTGCCGTTCGTAAAGAGATGAACAAAGGCCGGAGATCTTCCTGCATTTTCTATAGCAATGACAGAGAATGTCGAATATTCAGACCTACAATGACGACATTTTCAAATTTTAGTTATAGTGCGTATACTTTAGTGACAACAGTATAGGTCCTTGGGACGACATCGGTGTAGGTTTTGGGTAACAGGGAATGTCACCGCTAAATGTTGTGGTTGTTACAAGTATTTTCCGTTATGTCACTTTCTCAAAAAGTCAACATATACTTGGAATTTTGAAAAAAAGAATTGAATTAAATTAAATACAAATGATATTGGGTCTCCTAAAAGTATATTTTATTTTTCCTTTAAAAAAAAAGGTATGTTTCTTTTCACAAGTAACATAGGACTATAGATTGTTTGAACCTCTTTATTTTTTTCATTTATAAATTCACATATCATGATTTGACTATTGATTTGACAACTATTCAAAAATCATCACACATTTCAAACTTCAATTAAATATCTACCACTAATTTCCACTCATTGTAAATTCCCTTTATAAATTGTAAAAATAAAGAGCTTCAAACAGGCTCTATGCATACTGTGTGAAACATGTATATATGCATTTTAATGAATTTCTATATGTTATTACGATTGTGAATCTGAGCCGGTTTCTTATAGAGTCCAGTTTTCAATGAGATGTTGTCATGTAATGTGTGTCAGGTGAAATGTCAGTCTGTGATTGGATACCGAGCTCTGTAAAAAACTCAGTCTTATTTCCATAGCCGGACCGGTATATATAATTTCAATTACCAGAATAAATATGTAAGTAGTATATAATAATATTTTTTATAAAATGAAGTTGTTATTAGTCTTGTCATGTCATTAGTAATCTGGTTACATTGTAAAAAAGTTTTTAAAATAATCTTCATCTGTTGGACAAATATGTAATCATTACCACTGTCCCTAATTTTTCCGGCGGTTTATGATTTCTTTTCCATTAGTTAGTTAGCACGTCAATTGGTCACTCAAACATTTCCACATGTCTCTTAGCCCTAATTTATACAAAACCGCTTAATAATTATACAAAATCTTTTCAATTATTAAAACTTGTGCACTGTAATTTAAAAGTTATTTAACAAAAGCGGATCCACGTTCCTGAAATCTAATTAACCATGTCATATCTATATATTTTGATATCAAAACATAAATTTATGCTTACTTCAAAAAAAAAAAACATAAATCTATGCTATCTAAAAAAAACGACAGTTAAATTTATGAGCTCACACAACTCATACTAAAAGCAAAGTTGATTTCAACCTCATGACGTGGTGAAATAGGGAAGAGACATGTTGCAGTAAAAGAACAGTTATTGAAATTTTTTTATTAGAGCACTTCATGGGATTAGTTCCATAAACTTATATGCATGTGTTTGTGTTTGTGTGTGGGTGTGGGTCATTTTACCTAATTTGCAGCTCCTGTAAAATTTTGCAACTTGTCACTGCCCATTATATTATACATTGATGGACAAAGAGTACTTTCCCTTGTTTTTGGGTTGGAGGAAGATGGACAAATAGTTAGCATTGTACGTACGTGGCAATTAAGTAGCTTGGTGTATTCCTAGGAGCGCAAATTAGATTTAATTTACCACCAATATATACATATAATTTACCCACTGATTAGTGGAATATATGATTAATCTTATGCGGTAATTAAGAACGACAATAACAGCACTAAGAGATAGATAGATTAGATATACCGTTATGAGGTCATTCTATCGTCTTAATATAATGATGGCATTTATTCGGCTGAATTCTAACCCTAATCATGATTTTTGCCCAACAATTGACGAAGCAACCACTTTGTTTTACTCACCAGCTTGCACCACTCCAAAATATTCCCATCGTCTAATCTAATTACTTTACCCCCTCTCTAATTGCCATGGTTGGTTGTAGTTGAAATTAGTTATCATTATTATAATATATATTATTATCATGTCCTTTTAATTAAAAAATTAATTAATTAATTTGCACTAATTAATTCTATTCCATTTCCATATACCCCATATATATTGATATACAGTACTACTCGTGTCTGTATGTGGGCCTTTGGTACTTTCTTGGATGCATGATACCTAGAAAAGTTGACAAATTACTTATGACGTCAAATGACGACCAGACATTCTCAATAGGAAGTAATCAAAACAGCAGAAATTAGCTCCGATAACAAATTATTTTTATTTAAAAATAGAATCTAATTTTTTAATCAAAGCACCAATTAGACTATAGCGTCGTTTTTAAGTGTCCACCTTACTTAACTAGTAGGGGTTTGAAATACTCTTACTATTTTTACTAATATCTCAAAAAATAGTACAACTTAGGAGGGGGACATAAAACATGACCTCTAACTGAATGTACAATAAATGAAAACAGTAAATAAGGAGGTACTACCTTCCTAACACTGGAATCAGTAAGAGTAAGAAATAAAATAATAAATAGAGTAACTGTACACATGACACAATAACTAAAGAATTAAGCTAAACTATATACCTCTAATTGAGGGAAAACCATGACGGTCCATCTATAGAAGTCCACGGGCCGCTGAAGGCAGATCATGAACCTCATACTCTGTGTAACTCTGTTTGGTCCAGCCATCAGAAACAATAGCATCCGCAACCTGGTTGTCCTAACAGAAAATATGCGAGAGTCTATCTCTGTCAAAATGCACCCACTGCTGAATGCCCCGAATAATGATATGAAGATTCCAAGGACTGCCTCTGTGAAGAATGCAATGGATAGCGACCGTAGAATCAGCCTCCACCTATAAATCTGAGATATTAAGCGACCTGACCAGTAAAACACCATCGAGGATAGCCTCTAAAATCATACGATCCCCGTAATCAGCAGAAAATGCATGAACGCAGCACCCGTTAAAGTCTCTGATAATACCCCCTCCACCAGCTCTGCTATCAACAACACATCCATCTGTGTTCACTTTCTGAAATCTTACAGATGGTCTCCGCCAAAAAACCAAAACAGGAGGGGAAGGAGAGGGAGAGGAAACAAAAATGCTATGCCTGGAAACCAGATTAGTGTTCCCTCTCCAGTACGTGAAGCGAAGTGCTCTGCCAGTGTGAATAAAAGATATAGCCTGATACACACGCTAGATAATCCTCGTAGCATCAACAGCTATGTCCCTGTATTTCGCATCATTCCACGCCTTCCACAAGAACTAGAACGCAAAAAGCGGCACAATGATACGAATGTGCCCCGTCTGACTGCGTGTCCAGAAAACGGCCATCTCTGAAAACGATTTTGAATACCGTCAGACACATGATGAGAAACCTGGAAGATAGAGGAGAAATGCTGCCACACTCTATTAGCCATCGGCCTGCCAATGAAAACATGTTCTAGTGTCTCATCCTCAGAACAACACAGACAATGTGAAGGCATTTACATATGAATCCGATGCTTAATCACGTAATCTACTGGAATAAGATCCTGCCACAGTCGCTAGCAGAAGAAAGACACCGTCACAGGAACGGTCTGACCCCAAAAATCACCATATACTAACAGTCTAGTACAAGACTGTCTAACCAGCTCCCAAGCGGATCCAGTAGTAAAACTACCATCAAGAGTAGGCCGCCACAGTATCTAATCCAAGCTCATAGTACCTAATGGCACCCTAACAATACGCAATTCCATATGTAGAGGTACTAACCCCATGAGCTTGCCCAAATCCCAACCAGTATCATCAAAAAACTCCAAAACTCTGGCTGTAGAATGAGCATGAGAGGGCAACTACAGTGCTAGTAAAGTGTCCCCTATCCAGTAGTTGTGCCAAAAAAATATCAAACCTCTACCAAGCTGCCAAAAAATCTGAGGCTCAGCCTGAGAACGTGTAGCTAGAAGTCTACTCCAACCACGAGAGGCTAAAGAAGATGGCTAAATCTGTGAAGGACGATGTTCCCTGCAATATTTGCTCAGTAAAAACTGAGCCCAAAGAGACTCCTAAGACCGAAACATCCACCAGAGCTCTAATGAGAAAGCATTATCAATATACTGTAATCTCCTCAAGCCCAGTCCTCCTTCCTCAGGAGGCCAACACAACTCCTTCCACCGTTTCCAATGCATACGGTGACTCTGCTCCTATGAGCTCTACAAAAATTTAGCAAAACAACTCTTCAATCACTTCAACACAGCCTTAGGAGGCTGTAGAATCTGAAATAGGTGAAGCGACATAGAATATAAAACAGAACGAAGGAGAGTAATCTTGGCACCTGGAGATAATAGTCTGTTCGTCCATCCAGAAATCCTACTACGGACCTTTTGCATCAAGTTGTCAAATAAGAAGAGCCATTTAGCACCTTTATATAAGGGGACGCCAAGGTAGGTGATAGGAAGTGAACCATGCTGAAACCCAGTCCACTACTCAAGCCGATGAATCTGTGCTAGAAATATCCGCATCGGCAGAATCAATGCACTATTGCCTTTATTAACCAATTGGCCAGAAACACCCTCGTAGTGCTCAATATACCCCATAAGACACTCAATACTCATCTTCTGGCCATTGACGAATATAATAATATCGTCAGCAAAGGCAAGATGCAAAATCATATTAGAACCCCCATGTCTATACTGCATAATACTGTGTTGCTGAAACTGATGACTGAGCAAGCGTGAAAAATAATCAACAGCAATAACAAATAAGGCAAGCGAGATCGGATCACCCTGTCGAAGCTCCCTCGAGGATGGGAAGGAGCCAACCAACTGACCATTGACCAAAACATAAAACCTGCACTCAGAAATACACCGCCTGATCTTGTCAACCTAAAGTCGATCAAAACTAAACTATTTCATAACTGAGATTAAGAACCCCAATCCATCATATCATAGGCCTTAGCCATATCCAGCTTAAGAACAACGTTACCACCCCTGGCCCGCATATAAAGTGTATGGACCATCTCCTGGGCCAAGAGCGTGTTATCCCCGATAAGGCTTCCCTAGATAAAACCACTCTGCTGAAGAGAAATGATACGTGGGAGAAGCTCATTAAGCCTCATGTTCAACAGCTTCGTAATGATCTTGTTGAACACAATACACAAACTAATAGGTCTGAACTCAGACCAACTACACGCACCCTCCCTCTTGGGGAGAAGAACAATGGAAGTGGCCGCAAAACCCCTAGGGAGGTGTCCCCCGTCAAATAAATCAACAACGGCCTGAAAAACATCCTCATAAATAATATCCTAACACTGCTGATAAAACAAAGAGGTAAATCCATCCAGCCTGACAACACTATCACAATCAATACTAAAAATAACATCTCTTACTTCATCAAGAGTAGGAAACGTTTCAGCCAGATATTATCCTCCACAGTGACTAAAGAAGGGATAATACCAGGTTGAAGCTGCTGCATCGACTCACTAGGAGAAGTTAACAAAGCCTGAAAAAAATCAACAGCAAAACTCTGAATGGCCGACTGATCAGACAAAATAGAATCATCCAAAGCCCTAATGCAATGAATACCATATCTAATACGCTGCCCCTGGACTATGGAGTGGAAATATCTGGTATTATAGTCACCCTTAGTTAACCATCTAGCCCCATATTTCTGTCTCCAGAAGCCCTTCTCAATAGCCAGAGTACAGTTCATGTCTGTCTGAACCCTGTGCAACTCTTTACAGTGGAATTGTGTGGGGTCAGACTCAAAAACCCTCTCAGCCTGATCAACTAACAACTCCGCTTCCCTGACCCTCTAAAAAATATCACCAAACACATGCCTATTCTATCAGCCTAGCCCCTGCTTCAATCTAAAAAACTTCTCCCACAAAGCAACCATACCTGTAAGATGGATGGGTAATGACCACTTTTGAAAGATAAATGACTGAAAATCATGATGCCAGTTCCAAACACTCAAAAATCCACAGTAAACTGAGAAAAGAAAGATGCAGCACTTGGATTCAACAATACCCTATCCAAAACACACCCTATTATTCGACCAAGTGAATGGCTCACCAACAAAACCAGCATCAGACAAACCACAGTCTAACATCATATCGCATAAATCAGACATACCTCTATCCCTTGTGTTGAATCATGTCCGTTCACCATCATGAGCAATAACATTAAATTCTCTCCCTACAAGCCAAGGACCATCCATATAAATAGAAATAGCATGCAAAGCGTCTAACAAAACCCGCCTCTCAACATAATTACATGAAGGATACACTGATGTGAGATAAAAAGTCATCGCTAATCTAAGATCCCGAACTTTAATGTGAAGAAATTGAGGGTGATCAACCATACAATCAACAACAATCCTCTCTTTCCAAAAACACCAAATCCTATCTGTCTAATTCTGAACCCCCTGATCAAAAGTAAAGAATCGACGAATAAATGCAAAATCATAACGCAAAATCATAGGCTGAATCATAATCAGAAAACAGACACCATACATATGGAGGAGTTTTTTCAAATACCTCTGAGTTACTGTACTACGAATACCCTTAATAATCCATATCATCGTACTTAACATGAAAAACGAGGGGGTGCGGAAATGATTGACTTGGGCCGAAGTGTCATATGAGTAGAGGCCACCTGAACTTTGGGCTTCAACTACTTCTATTTTTTTTCTCGAAGTGACAGGCTCAAACTGCATCTGACTGTGCTCCAGACTGGGCAAATCACCTTCAGACCCACGCTGAACTGGCTGATGTGAGATAGACAACTTTGTGCTAGCAACAGAAAGAACTGAAGCCTCTGTGTTTTCCTAGAAAATATGCGGTGAGCCAAGAGGGGAAGATGCAGGAATAGAAGAGAGTCCATGTCTCAAAGTAGATAAGAGAGATTGCAACTCAGGACTAGCAGCACTAAGATGACCAAAATCCTGACTGTGACTCTCAATAGAAATCACATGATCACAGATCAAAGCTACCAACAGTACTCAACGAAACATCTGACTCAGTTGTAGTGGCAGACGCCACCATCCTTTCCATAAAAAAATCACGGGAACAATCCGGAGATACCCTCAAATCAGAATCACGCAAGGAAGGAGAAGTAGTAACATCAGTATCGCATACCTGGGTCCCAAGAGAAGAAAGGATCAGAACTGGATCAGGCTGAGAAGTAGACACAGTAGGTGGGGTCTAAATAACTGACGAAACCACTGAAATAGGTGCAGCCACTGTGGTAGGGATAGCTGAAGAGACCGGCACTGAGACAGACGGAGTGACAGCGATACTAGTAGGTAAGGAACCCATAGGGATAATCACTGGCTGAGTCTAAAATCAAACCCTAGAAGTAGAACTAGAAATAGGAACCCACTGACGAGGCAGCTCAGTCATAACACCATTCCCCTTCTCTTGCTGAGAACGAAATGGCACTGTATGTGGAGCCCGCACAGAACTAATGACAAGAGTAGAACTAGTCCGTCCAGATATGGAGGACCACCAGAGCAATGGGGTGGCGGTGTGGGAGGAGGAGCCCCAACCTTACATGACCAACAGAATGGCCCATAAGCATGCTGGTAAAACAAAACAATGGCAACTTCTCATGCACAATCCGCTACCAGAAACTACGACTGGGCCCTCTATCAACCTAAATCCTATCAGGGAGCTTATGTTCTAGATGTACCTCAACACATACCCTAGCCTCACTAGGTCTCAACAAATTAGATGTGGTATCATCAATATACAAAAACTGTCCAACAACTCTTGCTAAAGCATACAAAACATCCTTAGCACGTAAATGCACAGACAGTAAAGGGAAGAAAATCCAGATAGGAACAACAAGAGTTCCTTCTCAAGATGAAAATCCGCCGTCCATTTCAACACATTCATCTCACAACCAGCAATAGACGAATGGGGACAGGAAAATAAACTTGTATAATCCACCTCATGAACAAGGTGAATCAAAATGTGCATATGGTCAATTAGACCGATAGTATGAACACCAACAAAACCAAATTGATCAAAAGCAGATCTAACAGCAGCCATAGTAGGTTTTCTACGACGAAACATACCTACTAAAGTGTATTTGAATGGAGCAGCTCGTGCAGACTCCTTCTCAGGAAAGATGGTAATAGCAGGCTTTCCACGATGTATGTGAAGTTCTCTGGATGCGATAGCAGAAGGCGAAGAAGCCGTAAACAATGAGTCAAAAGACTTCTTCTTAGCCTGCTCAATAGCGGACAAAACTGGCATGTTAGCAATGGCTGAAGCATACGTTCGACCAGTCAAAGCACCCCGTTGGGTCTCCTGGGGGTATAGAAGAGCACGGGAAGTATATGTTTGACCAGTCGAAACACCCCGTTGAGTCTGCACGCATGAGGTACACTTGTCGGTGCGGCTAGTGGCGCCCACGCGCCATCAAATTAGGATCACAAACTGGCATCAGTCGACCCTCCTAGACTATCTGAGCAACTTTCCCTTATGTCCCAACTTCAGATTCTGGCCGAAAATCAGTGTTTTGTTTATCCAAAGTTTCATGAAACCCAAAATTTTGATCCGTCGATTTGGCTTGCAATTGGTAAGGGGCTTCGATTGAGCATTGTTCCCCATCATGTGGAGAAGATACAGTAGCTATCAATTGGTTCAAATCATGCCTGGAAGAGGAGATCATATTTTGGGCGGGTTTAGGAACCCTATAAAAGTTTGATAAAATTATAGGCAATCCGTGAATGCCCAGGCTTAAATGATTGTCCAGATAGCTAGAGGATGACTGGGTACGCATGTTTATGGCAGGAATCGGTGAAGAAGTCGCCAGAATGGAGGAATCCAAGAGGGAGAGTGCGGCGGCCCTAATTGGCTCACTGGATTTGGGGCTATTTCTAGCTAGCAGTGGGTGGGGCGGTGACCGGAGGGCCGAGTGCTTCAAGTTGGAGTCCAGGGTCGGGTGGTTTGTGGCTGGAGTTGGTGGTAGACGTGGAGTTGGTGTTGGTTGCATGCACGGTGGTTTCATGTCTGGTTTAATTTCAGAGTTCTTTGCAAATTGCAAAGAAAAAATAAAAAAATAATAAAAATAGAATCTAGTTAAAGTAATCATACCTACATATTTTATAGGATCCATATATACTGCAAAAATCTCCACCAATAATTTCAAAAAAAAAATACAATTTCTACTTTTATATTGAAATGATTTGTGAAAGGTTTGATATATGACGTACATCAATATCCATTATTAATCCTTTGTGTATCGTGGTCTTCCTAACCATCCACCCATTTTGTTTTTGTTGGAGGCATGTCACACGTAGTTGTGATTTTCTACGTGGCATGTTTCGATGCACGAAAAATTATTAGAGAATTTAAGAAAGAAAACAAAAAGAGATTTTACGTTAACTCGTTGTCTCTTGGTGAGCAATATATGAATTAATATTTTAGTGAAATCATTTTTTATTCAATACATTTCTGAATTAATATCAACTGCTCAATCACTCATGTAATTTCGATTCAATTTATATTTTACTAGTTTTTTTACCCGTGCATTGTAGGGGTAGAGTTATAGTGTATATTTATAACAAAATTGACATGTAAGTGTGGACATATGTCATGAAAAAAGTACAATATATTAGTTGCATTGTATAAAATTACAAATCGATATGCGAATTACAAATCACCATGGGATATTTATAGTAAAATGCCTGAGTTCAAATTCTGGTCTCCTCCAAACACATCGTGTAAGTTCACACGTCCAACTTATATAAAGTTGTAATAATTAGCAGTCAAATAATTATGGATGACAACATTGATCCCTAATAGGATTGATCCACCGCGCCTAATAGGGAGAAACGGCAGGTATGGGGCAACATTTTCTGCCCCGCCATGGGGTCTGAGACGGGTGATGGTCAGGTTGGACCCGCACCATAGACCCGCGACCCACCAACCATTTTCCTTTTTTATTTTTAATAAATAAATTTAATTCTAAAAATTTGGAGAAATTATTAGAAACGACAATTTGACTCATTGACCCATAAATTCGTGGCAATTTACTTTTATTGTTTATTATATTATTTTTTTAGAAGGATTTTTCTATCAAATTGAAAGAATCATGTTATTATATTAGTTAATATTGGAAACTTTAAAATTCTAAATAAATGTTTTATTTTATTTTACGTTCATCAATTAATAATGCATTGCACATAACATTAATTAAAAGGGAAAAAATTCATGAGTCATTTCGTGGGTTATGGTGGCGCCCACCGCCCCGTCTTGACCCGCCCTATAAATTCTTGGGTTTGGGCGGGGTAGGGATGGCAACGGGGCGGATCGGCCCCCGCCCCGATAACATTATATAATGCCCCGCCCTAACTATTTCGGGTCGGGCTTGGGTCGGTTTGAGGCAGCAAACTGTCCTGTTTATTTATTTATTTTTTTATTTTTATTTTTGAGGGGTAAAGTCGTCTTCTTAGTTGCTTGCTACCCTATTTCGCCAGTGTACTAGTTGTTTGCTTTATTAGTATTCACAAATTAGCTCATTTCTTTCCAAATAATCTCCTAAATCTACAAATTATTGGGGATTTTGTGGTTTTGTAATTTCTTTTTTTTTTAAATACACTAAACGGATCGGGGCCAGCTTGATCCGTCCTGCGACCCGTTCGGATCGGGAAACTGTGGGTATTCGGTCGGGTTGGGGTACCATCCCTAGGGGCGGGTCTGGAATGACTTCAAGACTCATAAGGTGGGTCTAGAGTATGGCTAACCCGTCCCATTGTCATCCCTACAAATAATCATATCACAATCAACTATGAGTTTAGCTTCTCACTCATGCGTTGTATGAAAAGACTAATTTTCAAAAAACTCAATAATAATGAATAATAAACTGTTGAACATATACGTATTATCGGATTTGCATAACAAAAACAATAAATATACATTTTTGATTTAATATTTAACACATTAAATTAATATTTTATTAATAATATATTAATAGTTACTTGTTTATGTACTCGATTAATATTTTATTATATTTTACTTTTAAATCATCTAACTTATTTAATATTATTAGTTAAAAGTCTAATAATACGTATTAGACATGTAAATACATGCATTCGCCCGATATCCGTTCAGATAAAAAATTTCATACTCATAAGAAAGTACCCTCCCGACGTACCCTTGTTACGAGTAAATTTCAAAATTGATAATTATAATTAAAATATTAAATATGGATAAATTTGTAACGAAATGCAAGTTATACTTTTTAATATAAAAAGGATACCATATACGTAGGGCATCTTAAAAAGGAAAATGAGACCAGATAATCGAAACGAATGGAGTAATTTTTTTGTGTAGTTCATTTTTTCTTGTGGATTTCATGTCTCTTTGTTCACAAAGTTTTCACTAAAATTCATTGTTATCTTTGTCAAATTAAAATATCGATCAATTAGTATTCAACCCTTATGTTGCACATGGAGGTAAATTCCTGATGTTTTATATAAAAAATTAATTACATAAATTGCAAAAAACAATGAATGTTCACAGAAATAATAAAATCAAATGAAATAACAACATGAATTCAATAGATATTTTACATACTTCACATCTATGGAGAAAAAAGACTAAAAAAATAAATTATTTGCATCCTCGACAATCTAATTGTTGTAACATAAATGATATAAAAACAAAGATTAAAAAAATAGTCACACAGATTTTCAAATTAGATCATATATATGTCAAAAAAATAAATTTTAGCCATATATTATTATAACAGAATATCATTATGTATCTTCAGCTGCTGGTGTGACGCAAATAAATGAATTTTTATTGCATAAAAAAGGAGAATAAATTAGTTGATTTTCTCTAAGTTATTCTGAACTAAGTTTCTATTTATACTATAAATCATTTTGAAATAGATTTCCAAGTTATTCTGAAATTAATTTTGGTTTCCATACTATCAAGAACTCTGGGAAGGAAATTTTGAAAATCAAAGGAACATAAGTAATAAATAAATAAATAAGGAAATGCCAGACAATTAGTTTATAATGCTAGAGAACTGCAAAAGTGGGAAAGATTTTCTAATTATGCTAAACAAAATTACAATTATGCCAAACAACTGTGGTATTATATTTCCATCTATACTATTAAGTTATTTTGAAATATGTTTCCAAGTTATTCTGAAATAAATTTTGGCTTTCTTATTGTCAAGGACTCTGTGAAGGAAATTTTCAAAATCAATCAAACATAGATAATAATAAATAAATAAATAGGGATAATACCAGACAATTAGTTTATAATGCCTTCATTTTCGAAAAATTCAGTAGCGGGAAGAATAATTCTAAAAAATACTAATCGATAAGAAGTTGAACAATTGTTCGCCATCAAATTTACATCGGTAGCAAATAATAAAAAATTATAAAAACTTATAATTATATATAAATGCTAAAAAAATAGAAATGAACAAACTAAAATAAAAAAGGAATATAAAAAACTAATAAACTAATATAAATTATTGAAAATTCGTGATGAATATCCAAATAAGAATTTGCGTAACCCGACTCAATCAAGCATGGTAGCATAACCCAGCCCACGCAAGTGTGCAACATCGTGATGACGTCAGTAAAATTATGAGTGGAAAAATTGTAATTGAGCATCTGATCTAATTGAAAACTTTTGTATTATATATTATATATGATATGATATGATCCTAAAAGGAAATATTTAAAATATAAATATTTAAATTTTCAATAACAATTTTCTTTTTCTTTTTTTTTTAATTTTTAGGGGCCTTTTTGTTGGGTTATGGTTGGGGCTCTGAGCGACATTCTTGAAGGCCTATAATAATAATAATAATAATAATAATAATAATCAAACACGCTTATGTAAATCAAGTGAGTCACATGTGTAACGCTATCTATACTTCCACATAAAGTGATACTTAACAGTAGTTGTGTTATATAATATTATTCTTTAATATATATATATATGTGTATATAGTTCATAACAATATCTAAGAACACACGAAGATGGTGATAATTTTTTATAGATGTACCTTCTCAACAATGAATAAACTTGTGACAAAAAACACAATCAATAAATAAAAGTATACCGTTCAAATATTAATCTAATAAGAATAAAAGCTCATGATGCTATTTTTGATCTATATTTATGTTTCAAAATAGAAATGGAACAAACGAAGATTGATGATGAAGATTTGTATAGTCAACAAATGTGTACGTGATTAGTAATACGAACTTGTGTGATCACGAAATTAGTTTCACCATTTTTTTAGAATCAGAAATAAAAAAAAAATTGCGAGGACAAAATTAAATATTATCTGAAGTAGAAAGTGCAAAATAAGTATATATGAAGATCCCCAAGTACATATGGCGAAGTGGAGCTAGCTATTATAAACCAGCTTCTAGCACTGACTCTAATTGAACGGCTAGCTAGGTCTGGAATATTGTTATTTAGTAATGTGTATAGTGGAGAGAGCGCAAAAAGTTTTATATACCTACATTTAAATTTTAAAGTTTGTTATTTCTACACATCACATATTATCTTTTAAATAAAATATTACTAGATTTCCACTAGTGCATTGTACGAGTATAGCTTAGAAAAGATTTTCTAGATAATAATGCACACTAAGTTAAATAAGAAAAATATAGAACGAGAACCTAACGTAAAAAGTGGTCAAAGACATACTTCGAATGAAAACTAAACTTGTAAGAAAATTTTGAACAGTAGTTTAATTAAGTAATGACGATGGCAATTTTATTATGTACTGTACATATTAAGGCGGCAATAAGCTCGGTGAGGTGCTTACGCATGTTCTTCGTCATTAATTAATAATAATAATATCCCTTAGTTAAGAAATGTTATTAATCACATGCCACCATGGAAATATTATATTGTCCGATGGACGTACTCATGAGTTTTATGTGATTAATATTTTCAAACAGAAGGTAGCAACACACTTAAGTAGCTCAAATTTCAATGTGACAAGACGACGCACTAACCTCAATCGCCCGATTCCCTACCTCAACAC
>CAVNYN010288637.1:0-11563 GCA_963692815.1 Nyctanthes arbor-tristis | reverse complement strand
TTCTAGCACTGACTCTAATTGAACGGCTAGCTAGGTCTGGAATATTGTTATTTAGTAATGTGTATAGTGGAGAGAGCGCAAAAAGTTTTATATACCTACATTTAAATTTTAAAGTTTGTTATTTCTACACATCACATATTATCTTTTAAATAAAATATTACTAGATTTCCACTAGTGCATTGTACGAGTATAGCTCTTACAAAAGATTTTCTAGATAATAATGCACACTAAGTTAAATAAGAAAAATATAGAACGAGAACCTCACGTAAAAAGTGGTCAAAGACATCTTTCGAATGAAAACTAAACTTGTAAGAAAATTTTGAACAGTAGTTTAATTAAGTAATGACGATGGCAATTTTATTATGTACTGTACATATTAAGGCGGCAATAAGCTCGGTGAGGTGCTTACGCATGTTCTTCGTCATTAATTAATAATAATAATTTCCCTTAGTTAAGAAATGTTATTAATCACATGCCACCATGGAAATATTATATTGTCCGATGGACGTACTCATGAGTTTTATGTGATTAATATTTTCAAACAGAAGGTAGCAACACACTTAAGTAGCTCAAATTTCAATGTGACAAGACGACGCACTAACCTCAATCGCCCGATTCCCTACCTCAACACAAATTAATATACTTACTTACCTAATAGACTAATTAATTTGATTTGTGCAATCTCAAAGTGTAATAATATTATAATAGATAAATTAATTTTAACTAGTGGTCGAAATTAATTATTGGATGTTTAGATCTTATTGTATTGATTGAGTAGGAGCAATTGAAATTATAATGAAGAAATTAAGGAAGGTGACAATCAAACACCCTTTAATTTCGCCCACCTAATAATTTTATTCTCTAACATGAGTTCAATACTTTATTCATTTACCCGCACCCTCCTATTGTTATCTGTGTGGTTGTATTGCACGTTGCTTCAACCAGCAAGGTCACAGTTGTTGAAATTTCACTAAAGCATTAAATTTCTTTTTTCCACTAAACCAAACAATTATATATATATATATGTATTTATTTATTTATTTATGCATATAAACGCATAATTAGGGAGAGACAGTAAAAATTTTAAATATTTTCGAGCTTCCATGATTTTATTTTATTTTATTTTTTACGGGTCCATGGAAAACATGCATTTTACCTGGGGGTAGGAATTGTTTTTCAAGAAAAATGTGTCAAAATATGTTTAAAAAGATTGTACTATAGATATTTCATTTTTATTTTTCTATCAAACGCACAAACATAAAATTTTTCCATTAAAAAATAACTTTAAACAAACACGCTTGAGACTGTAATATAGACACAATTAGAAAAGAAAAATGGGAAATAGAGCGGCTTTCATATCTACTAGTGCACTTTTGCAAAGGTGGCTCAGTAATGTATAAATTATATATTACTATCATTCTAATTTATTTATTTATATATATTGCATTAAATAGTCGATTTAAATTAAAACAACTAACATTTCTTTCAATATGTATGATTTAATGATCAGCAACATAACACGGTAGAAATTTAAAAAAAAAAAAAAAAAACATACCACGGTAGAATCTTAGTCTGTGCTATGACGTGGAGTGTTTGGCAAGAGAGAAATTCAAGGCTTTGGAGAGGACAGTCTCATTCTCCTTAATTACTCATGTTTGGCTATCTACATTGAGAGATTGGTAGCAAGTTAGTAAATCAGAGATCTCAGCGTTGCAACCGACACCAAGTTCAAGCTCGTGGAAAAGATCCCCAGCCGGTTTTGTGAAATGCAATATTGATGCTGCGTTTTTTAGGAGATCAGGGCTTATGATATTGGGATGATTATTCGTGATGATCAAGGGAATTTTGTTGAATGTAGGCTGGAAATAATCAGGGGTATATATTATCTTAAAGAAGTAGAAGTTACGGGCACGACGAAAGCCATTCTTTGGCTGCGAAGCTTGGGGTTGGGGATAACAATGATTTTCTTCTAAAAATTTCGAGTGCGAACCACTTAAATCTTTAAAATAAGTAAAAAAGAGTAAAACCTATAACAATAAAATTACATATTTTCTTATGATTTTAAGATACAAATAAAAATTTTTGAATATTAACTATCATTAAAAAACACAGGATATAAAATTAATAACATGTTCATGACAAATGCAGTAAAATTTATTGGAGTACAAAGTTCATAAACTTATAAAGATTAAGTAACTTTAAAATAATAAAGATGTGGTGCAACTATAAAAAACTCTAGTCTCAATATATATTTTCCTTTATTGCAATTGTTGAGAGACACACTACAGCTTCTAGTCTAAGCGCACTTCTAGTGGAGGGAAGAAAAACCCAATTTTGAGTTTTAAACCCAATTTTGAGTTTTCCCCCGCTGATTGTCAAATGGTGGATGCGTTTGAGGTGCCAAAAACCCATCCATGGGGTAGAAAATAGAAATGGCCCCTTTTTACCCATTTCCCCATCCCTCCTTGGCTCACAATAATCTCGCCGACCAATTATATCCCGCTATGTTTTCTCATTTATTGTGAAAATTTATATTATTAAATATGAAATGGAATATCTAAAAAAAATGTGAAAAATAAAAAAAAGCACATTACAAAAAACCATAGAAATAGAATACATGTAATTTGGAACAATGGAAAAATCACGTCAAATGGAATAGTCGGATTAACTAATTCAATGGCTTAAAACAATAGAAATCTATGCAATTGTCAATATATTATTTGGAAACAGGTTTTTTCCTCTTAACTTTTTTCCACCTTCACTCGAAGCACTCTAAAAAGGCTGATCTTGGATCATGATGAATATCGACATGGAGCAAGTGACACTTCAATGGAACAACAAAATTTGTAACATATAATATGGGGATGGTCTTTGTTACCGCAAAATACACTAGTAACAAGTACTTTGGAGTAGGTCATGATGTGATTATTTCAGAAACACATATCAAGGGCAATGATATAATATCGAACGTCTGATCTTATATTATTTCTTTTTTTTTTGTTATTATATCGATACGATCCTTAAACTCTTGCTTACCTCATCAATAGTAAGCATATAATTTTCATTAGTTATAATAATTTTGTGCTTAATTTAATTACCTCCACATGAAAATTGTGAAAAGATTTTATATGTGTTTGATAGCTTGAACAATGTGATCAGGGCCGGCCCAACCATGGGGCGAGTGAGGCCGGCAACTTAGGCCCAAAAAATGTGAGGGCCTCTAAATATTTGTTATACTCAGCCTAATTAAGTAAAAAGCCTTTTTTTAAGAAATTCAGGGCCCATAACTATTTAAAAAAAGGGCCCAAGAGGTGAATAAACAGGCATAAACAAAAAGAAGTTGGCCATTTTTAGATCAAATCCAAACTAAAAGAAAAAAAAATTAAAACAGACCACCATTCACCAACGATCGATCGATGAAGATGTTTGAGAAGTGAAAAGAAGACTCACAATTCAAGTGTTGCCTTTCAATCTTCATTAACAGGCAACAGCATTTCTCTGGCCATTCTCTGTCCAGGTCCAGGTTCCGACTTTTGAACGACAGCTCTATCAGCCGGTTAAATTGGGTAAGTAAGCTTTCATAGCTTCATTGCTTCTAACCCTAAATCCTAAATCCTAATTCCTAAATTTCTAATTCCTAAATTGTAATTTAGTGATTGCAATTGCATTTTTTCTTGGCTACTCTACACTCTACAGATATCAATTTTTCTTGGATGTTGCCTGCTGGACTCCTAACCAGCGGTCCTGGCGTTCTACACTTCTGCTACAGTGCTACTCGGCTACTCTTTGCGCCGGTCGCCGGAACAAGGGTTGAAAGGCTAAAGGTAAGTGATGGATTTTTTTTTTTTAAATGTTTGAAGTTCTCCAGTAAGAGTAAGCCCCTAGTTTCAATTGGTCCATTTGTTTGATTTTGATATTTTAAGATAGTTCTGATAGTGAAGATTACAATAGAATTTAGCAAATGATTGAGAATTTTCGGTCAAGAATTTAGCAAATGATTTGGGAAATGAGAATTCTAGATTGTGAATTTAGCTAGAGTTGGCTACATATGGGACAATTCTCGGTTGTTGAATGTATTTTGAAGCTAAAAACAATGTACAATGTCAGTATAATATATATGAGAAGGAGAATTAGTGTTATGGAATTAGGCATTATGGAATTAGTGTAAAGCATATATTTCAAAGGTTCAGAATTGACTGGGAAACTTTTGGAATTTTGTTTGATATTGGGAGGTTAAGGCTTATGCCTACTAGTGAGTTGGAGAATCATTGCAAGAAGCTTCAGCGATATTTGACACATGATGGACATTCAGATATTGATGGTGAAGAATTGCGTAATGAATTGATTGTCTTGAGGATGTACATACCAGATGAAGCAAAGACAGCAATTGAAGTGTTGCAGTATAAAAAAAACTTCTATGAATGGGGGGTTTCCAATGTCATATGTTGCATATTAGATCTTGTTAACTATACACATTACAGTGGTATCAGCAGAAAGAAGTTTTTCAAGGTTCAACCTGATAAAAACATTTCTTCGATCAAGTATGTCACAAGAAAGACTAAATGGTTTGACAATGTTGTCTATTGAGAAAGAAATGGTTGCAAATTTAGATTGTAAACATTTGATTAGCGTATTTGCCTCCAAAAATGCAAGACGATTGGTATTTAAGGAACATGTTAGCACATTGTAATGCATTTTAGTGATAATATAATAATATTTTGGAATTTTTTTATGGTTTCTTTTTATATTTAATTAATGTGCGGTATATTTTTGTGCTTTTCATTTTATATATGTTTTATTTAATGATAAAAGGATTTTTTTTTTTTTTTTTTTGTTATGTCGGGGGCCTATTTTAGGGAGGTCACCTTGGGCCCTAGAAATCACACGGTCGGCCCTGAATGTGATGGGTAGTTATTTAGAGCATGCAAAAAGGCGGAAAACATTGTACGATCGCAAATTTAAGACGAAGAATACCTTCAAAATTGAGAAAAGAATAATATGTAGATTGGTCTTTTGCCAAAGTCTTTACATGTGAAATGCATCACTAAATAGAGTTCTTGCTAAGGACTCAATATTAATGGTTTATTGTTGAATTATTAATTTGTACATGTAGAAGGTGCAATCATCATATCATAATAATTAAAAAGAGACACAATAGAACGGCTGAACATTAGAAAGTTTAATGTCGACTCACGACGCTAAAAAGAATGTTGAGAAAATGTAGAGATGTTCTCAGCATGCACCTTTGCCTAAAAAGAGACTCGGTCCTCCGACCCAAACGGATCGAGAAATGCTTGAGTTCACATGCATGGTAATAATGATCGAAGCTAGCCAGCTCAGTACCATATTCTTAAGTATTCCATGTTATAAACACATTTGCACTGGCAGGATATATTTGACAATATAGCATTTGCACTAAGCATGGTAAGAAATGCTCGTTGTTAGCATTGATCATCAATCAACAAAAAGAATTTCAATGTACTACTACAAAATTTGCATCTATATGTAATGATTAACTTCTTTCAATTATTTATTTACAAAATTTTGACCTTCTTAAATATTAAAAATTGCATGGTATCTATTTTTTTATATAAAATTACTCGTCTATATACTTTATATTTCCTTTCAAAAACAAAAAAAAAAAAAAAACAAAAAAAAAACAAAAAGATGCTTTCTGTTTATTCTTTTTTTATCCTAAAAAATCGAGAAATTAAATGTTGTACGTTGATGATTCATATAAAATAAATTTATTTTATTTTGTGTATATTATACTAATATGGTTTTTAATTTATGAAGTTTAACATTTAGGTAATTAAACAATATATTATATTAAACAATTATAGATTTTGAGATTGTTAATGTAAACGTCCTTTCAGGTAATTATATTATATATATATATATATATTAATATAGCAATAAATAAAAATTTGCAGTACTAAAAGAGTACAAGACTTAGTACTCCAAACAAATAAAAATAAGATACGTGTGTATAGAATTCTAATTTAAATAATAAATCGGTCCCTCTATTTCCACATGGCAGTCCTGCATTTGTTTGGAGTACTGAAATTTTGTTTGGGGTGGCAGAGAAATGGCAGCACAATTTTTTTTTGTGGGGGGGGGGGGTGGAGTCTCCCCTCCTGTTACCGCTAATAATTTTTTATATATCTTTTTGTTTTAAAACTTTTTTTAATTTAAAAATATGTATAAGGGACATAATGATAATTTGACTAGAGACTTAACAAAAAAATTGACAGAAACTGTCCAGAATGATCAACCATGCGAGTTATTGAAAGGTTGGAAACCCAACGGGTCAAAGAAAAAAAGGTTGGGGACCCAAGGAATACTAGCTACAAAGGTTGTGGAATGTGGATGAAATGTGATATTTACCCTTCTCTAAAAGACAATGCGTGGCTCCGTGTCAGGAAAACCACAAATGAATTCTTATGGGGACTCCTTAATATGGAGTTAGCGTTGACTTCTTAGAATTTAGCCTCAAACGTAGTCCCATTTGGAGGGGGCTTGGTCAAATTATTCATTACATATAATCCCTACTCTGATGACTTTATTATGAAACAGTTTCAGTTTTCTACTTGGATTCCTTATGGGAGGGTTACAATTATTGAGAGGTAAGAAAAGCATCAAATTCTTGACGACCGCAAAAAGAATAATCCTCATGTGGCCTGTGGGGGATGAAGTGCGGAGGACAGCATTGGGGATGCTTCTCCAACTTGCATACATTTCAAACTGCTCATTTTTGGTAGAGAAAATGAAGGATTACACCCTCTTTTTATTGGTGTAAAAAAAGTTTACCTCTATTATGAAAGTATTTAGAAATATACCATTTTCAATTGCAAAAATGAACTTATTTATTATTTATTTTTATTAATTCTTTGTAATTAAATAAATCAATGTTTTATTATTTTATAATATAATACACTGGAAATCTGGAATATATTTATATATATATATATATATATATATGATATCTCGTTTTAGGGTTCATTGTCATCTAGCCAGAGCCGTTGCCACCCACCGCCACCAATCCCGCTGACTGTGTTTCCACCACCACCCCGCACCACATCTCGTCACATTAATTATTCTCGATGACCAGTCCCTCGCGACCATCACCAATGGCGACCTCAAATCTGCGCCGCCACCCCCGCAAGTCGCAACCACCAACGAGCTTTTGAAACTCGATTCTTAAATTACCACCAATCAAAGCCCCTTTGATTTTTTAAGGTTTTCGATTAATTCGGGTTAAGATAGAGCATAAAGTTTTTCATTTAAAGAGCCAAAACAATTTGAAAATTTTTCATTTTGTTAATATTTTTCTATTGCTTTGTGCATTTACCTTTGGATGCTTTTAGAACCTCTTCACTTTTTTTAGTATATTTCTTGCGTCTTGTCTGGTGCGAAGTGCTCATTAGGAAAAGAAAAGTCCTTGATTAGTTCATTAGTTGTTAACTGAATTACTCTTGCGCTTATGGTGTTTTAAGTTCTTTCCATCCCATCCTATTATCTTAACTAAAATTTGTGATAGTGAGTAGCTTAGCCAAGTCATTTTCAGTATTATTCATACTGAGAAATTTTTTGATTATTAAACTGAGAAGTGTTTGATATGTTATTGAATATGCGTTTTTATTTTTATTTTTTTTTTGTGTCGATTCAAGGAGAATATGTAGTACTTGTTACAATTTGTTACCATGATTTTTTTTCCCTCATTTTGTTACGATGAGTTGTGTATTTGCTACCATGGTTATGGTGATAATATACATTCATCGGAAAATACTGTTACTGTGAATTTGTTATTATGTTTTAGTTCTTGTTACAATAGTTTTCTATTTTTCAGTGTTTTTCCATTTTCTAGTGATTTTTTGGTATTTATTACCATGTCATTTTTTGTTACTATGTCTTTTAATTTTACCAGTGATTTTTGCCATAGTTTTTTCCAATTTGTTACTATATGTTGTCGAGGATTGTTATCATGTATTAAAGTGTCGGCGACAGTAGTGGCGGCGGCTTCTTTTACGAATAGTAAGTGGTGGTGGTGGTTCTGTTTCGTGACCACCATAAGTATTAACAATTGATTGATTTTATTAAATCATGGTAGCCGTGACAGTGAGGTAACAACTATTATTAAGTGGCAAAATAAATTATATATATTAAAATAAATTTAATAATAATATAATAATAATTGAATTTAATAAAAATTGGTTTAGGGTACTTTTGCAATTGAATAGGGCATCTTTACAAATAGTTTTAAAAATAGGGTATTTTTCAAACACTCTATTAACAAAAGGGGTTTTTATCAAAAGAACCCATTTTTGGTATGTTTGTGGTTTTTGGGTTTAGGGAATATATATTTTGATAATCTACAGCATTGGCCCATTGATAAGACCCAAGTTAAAGGAAATATGCATCTATCCCGTGATTAGATGGTGCTCAAGAATTGAGTACAGTAATCAAGTTAAACATAAATGCATTGTTCTTGTATTAGTATATACTAGATTTCCACCCGTGCGTTACATGATAAAGTTTTAAAGGAATTTCATACATAAAATATAACAAAATTGCATTTGTCAGGCTTAATGTCATAAAGAAACTAAAAAACGCAACCTGTATGGAATTAATGTGCATTTTACATTTGTAAGTAGTATGCAATCAATTCTTTATTTTGATGACATAATTTTAAATTCTTGTTATTAGTCCATCACCATCTCGCTAAATGAATAATTTTTTATTATTTTTTATTTTTTATTTCCTTTAAAGACAATAAAATCTGATAGCATAATTTTATTTTAGTTTCACACCCGTGCATTTACGGAAATACTATGCTTCACACCTGTGCGTTTTAATAAAATAAAAATAGATATATAAAGAATATATACTATGTTTTTATTTTTATTAATATATAGATAGAGTTCTAAAATAAAAATATTAAATTAAATGATTAAAAGGAATAGTATAATAATAAGGAAAAGTATAATAATAATATTGAAATCTAGATTGATATATTATCTATTTTTATGTAATTCAAATCTATTAGGCAAATATGAGAGATATATATACCCAAAATGTAATATGTAAATAGAGTCTCAAAATAAAAATATTAAATTAAATGATTAAAATGAAAAGTATAATAATTGAACTAATAATTTTTTATTAGTTCTTATTTTTTATTTCTTTTAAAGACAATAAAACTCGATAGTATAATCTATATTAGTTTCATGCTCGTGCGTTTCACAAACAAACTATGCTTCACATATGTGCATTTCACGGACATATTAAACTGACAAAATAAAATACAGTGGGGTAGGAGAATATAAAATGATTATACAATCGAATAAAGTAAAATTGAAATCCATTAGACAAATATGAGATATATCTAACTAAAATATAATATGTAGATAGAGTCTCAAAATAAAAATATTAAATTAAATGATTAAAAGGAAAAGTTTAATAATAATAAGGACAAGTAATATTGAAATCAAGATTGATAGATTATCTATTTTCATGTAATTCAAACTCATTCGGCAAATGTGAGATATATCTAACCAAAATGTAATATGTAGATAGAGTCCCAAAATAAAAATATTAAATGAAATTATTAAAAAGAAAAATATAACAATAAGGAAAAGTATAATAATTGAACCAATAATTTTTTTTATTAATTCTTATTTTTTCTTTCTTTTAAAGGCAATCAAACCCGATGGCATGGTTTATATTAGTTTCACACATGTGCATTTACATGCTACTATACTTCATATCCGTACGTTTTATGGACATATTATACTAAGAAAGTAAAATACAATATAGTATGAGAACACAAAATCATGAAATTATACAATCGTACAGAGTAAAATTGAAATTCATTAGACAAATATGAAATATATCTCAAAATATAATATGTAGATAGAGTTCTAAAATAAAAATATTAAATAAATATGTAGATGCAGTCTCAAAATAAAAATATTAAATTAAATAATTAAAATAAAAAATGTAATAATAATAATAAAATAATGGTGTCAGTAAGTTAATTTTTTAAAGAAGCCAAAAAATGAGCGGGAAAATTATTTCTAATTGCACCCGACAATCAAATTGAGCCAGACAAACTCTATTTATATATATTATGATAATAATTATTTAAAATGGACATTTACCCCAACACGGTTAAAATATATTATTATTATTTAATGTACTAGACTATCACTTGCTTGTTGCACGGGAATAATAAAGTTATAAAAATTTAAGAGGATGTTGATGTCAAGCTTCTTGTCTTTATTAATCAATTTCCGTAATATTGTTTTTACTCTTTTGTGAAATTACTTGTGTTATTCTGGTTTCGATGCTTATGATTATCGGTTGTTCAATTTAGTTTATGCCTACTAATTTAAAAAATTGATTTTCTATTGCTAGATTTAGAGCTTGTTTGATGCTCTTTTTTTTTTTTCAAAATTGAGAGAATTTATAATGATGAGAGGGGGAGAATGTGTATTGGGAATGTAAAAATATGTAAAATATGTGGTTGTAATTAAATAGTATTCAAATCACATGTCAAATCAGTGGTATGTAAAATTATAAATTAGTAAAGAAAAGAGAAATAAAGAGCATCAAACAAGCTCTTAGAGTTTCAATTTGTAATTGTTGCTTCACCTAATCTATATATTTATAATACTAATTAAGTGGTGTGTTATTTTTTCCCGCCTAAAACTGGCACATTAAGGAAACTGGAAATCTGATGTCATAATGATATCAAATTGATGTCGCTAATATCTTATCTATTTTTCTGTTTTTATTTTTGTTTATTTTTTCTATTCCCCCTCTTATTTTGTTCACCCTAATAATAATAATAATAATAATAATAATAATAATAATCTATATATTTATAAATATAATACAAATATAAAACTTGCACCCTAAGGGAATTCGAAATCTGATGTTTGATTATGTCAATTTGATGTTGCTAATGTCTTATTTATTTTTCTGTTATGATGTCAAGTTGATGTCGCTAATATCTTATTTATATTTTTGTTTTTATTTTCATTTATTTTTTCCCCTCTTTTTTTTGTTCATCCTAATAATAATAATAATAATCTATATCTGTATATTTATAAATACAATACTAATCTAAAACTGGCACATTAAGGGAATTGAAAATTTGATATCATGATAATGTTAAGTTGATGTCGCTAATGTCTTATTTATTTTTCTGTTTTTATTTTCGTTTATTTTTCTTTTCCCCTCCTTTTTTATTCACCCTAATAATAATTATCTATATATTTATAATACTAACTAAGTAGTGAGTTATTTTTCCCTGCCTAAAATTGGCATCCTAAGGGAATTGGACATATGATGTCAAAACGATGTCAAGTTGATATAGCTAATCTTTCATTTATTTTTCTGTTTTTATTTTCATTTATTTTTCTTTTTTCCCATCTTTTTTTGTTCACCCTAATAATAATCGATTAATACTAACTAAGGGGTGAGTTAAATTTTTTATTTTGCATAGTAATTTTTAATAATCTATTTATCGGCTCACCTTAATCTTTTTTTCTCAAATTTT
>CAVNYN010288636.1:26881-50700 GCA_963692815.1 Nyctanthes arbor-tristis | reverse complement strand
TCCAAGTCAGTCACGTCCCCAGCAATCACGGACGGAGCCATATATTTTTCACTATTACTACACTTTGATGAGAGTCGAGTCTAAAACTTAACCGTGTTTTCATTAACAGTTGTACACCTCGCTCGATCTCGGGGCTGGCGTAGATTATTGACAAGAATAGAACAATAATAGAATGTAATGATCAGTTGTGCAAATGAATAAACTGGTACTAGGGTTCAAAGGTTGTGCAAATTATTGACAAGAATAGAACAATAATAGAATGTAACACAATAATTATATGATCAGTTGAATGTCAAGAAAGACTGCCCTCTTGCCTCTTTTATGACCCCATTTCAATTTATGGTAGATACTGTCTTTATGTCATAATCACTTGCATAATGTGTATCATGTGAATAATATTAATACAAAGTAACAACATTCATTGGCGCATACATATATTTATTTTTTCTCTGCCTCCGACACAGAATCATGATTTTTATAGAATTTTCAAAATTTCACGTGGTTGTAGTATTTTTTTTTAATTTGTGTCATGATGGAAAATGATCAAGCACGCTTGTTTTCCCGTTAAGAAAGTTCTAATTCGTAGATTGGTCAAGAAAGATCTCTTTCTCATCATGCAAAATCTTTTATATATAAGGATAAATAAATAGAAACATTCAAGATTCGTCCCAAGAAGCGAAAACCGCCAAGTCAGCCATGGCAGCCGAAACTGGTCGACCAGTTGGAATCCAACTGGATGAGACATTGGATGAAGGGTTGATGTAGTTGGTTTCCAATGTAGGATTTGCATAGCAAACAGACCCTCCTGCTTTATCTAGTACTATTTCCCTCGAGCCACTCGAGCCGGAAACTAACGGACTCGTGGTGTTTGGTGTTCGGGGATTGGTCAATTCGATCGTGATCATATCATGTAGAGCCCCCGAGTAATGATTTCCAGCATTATTCGCCGTTGTCTCACCAAATAATTCAACAGGAACAACGTTTTTTGGTGGTGCTGTTTCATTCGGATGGGCCTCCTTGCCTCGCCGGGCTAACTCTCAGATCGGAAGTGTGTCGCTGGCCATGATTTTCTCGACATTGTATCTCGATGCATCAAAATTAGTGACGGCATTTACACCCCGGAACTTGATTGCTGCAATGTCATAAGCTTCCGCTGCTTCCTCTTGCGTGCCTAGAATCACATTTTTGAATTGTTTACATTACTGTATCAAGACAAAAAGAAGTTAAAAAAATCTTGTTTATTATCAAAACTATCGCGAGACTCACTAAAAGTTCCGAGATAGAGGTCCTTGTTCCCGGACACCCGACCAATCCGAGCTTGCCATCGCCCATGCTGATGATGCCTAATTAAATAAACCGGGAAAAAAAACCGAATCTTAAATAAATAAATAAAATGCCAGTTCAAGATGTAGGAAGATTGTGTAATGAATATTAAAGGAAACTCCATATGGACCTTGTTACTCCTCTATACATTGATATCCCCCTTGAAAATCCACTACTCTTCCTGCAAATGAGCACAAGATAATTAAAGCTTTTCTCTTTGGTTCTTTTCCTTTTTGTTTAAACAATGCGTTTGCTAATTCACCTTCTCAGATGCGCGATGAATTCCTGCCGACTCATGTTCTCCATCGCCTCAAGTTCTTTCGCGTAGTTTTCCAACTGTAAAAAGAGGAATAAAACATAAGCTATACATGCCATGGCTTGAAAGAACCAAGTCCATGACATAATGCCAAAAAATACCGGGACAATACGAAGGAAAAATGACTATGTACCGGAAAGTTGATATGTGTCGAAGGTCCCCAGTACTTAAGGGCAGCAAGATCGTAGGCTCTCGCGGCCTTTTCTTCCATATCATATCCTCCTGAAATTTGTTCATCTTTAGGTTCATTCTTTTACATAATTTTGCTTAATAACTTCTTAAGTTCCAATCCAATAACTTCGTTAAATATATAACTCTTACCCAGATAAACTGAAATTTGCATTGATTTGTTTGATGAGAACAGCATATCCAGAACGAAACAAGAAAATACCAAAGCAGAAGTTAGACAATGAAATCGAGGTAGATGAAAACAATAAAGATTATCCAATATTATGGTTCCTTTTTTTTTTTTTTTTGGTTCCTTTGGTTACCACCTTGCCTTCCTTTCCTGGTCTGGCCCTCCTTGCAACTATTATCCCATAAATGAGCTTCATACCTACCCGTCCACCGATGTCTGTAACGAAAAAATTCTAAATATTTTAATCAATGACTGGATACGAAGTATTCTATCTTTAATTTAACACAGCGCGTTTTTATCATGCATTGGCCTGTGCTTATTTTAGGTATAACAAGTTTATCTTATATACTAACATATATGGGGGCATTCATTTCATTAATTAAAAGGAGATATATGAGGAAGCTTAAAAATAGAAACTAGACTAACCTGGTTACACCTCTATATTGGGAGGTTCTCTGACCAAAACTATCAATGGATTTCCTGTGTACAGTTTTCTTCAATGCCACTTTCTGAGTTTCTGAACTTTTCCTGTTTTCCATGGCCAAACACTCAGTTTCAGCGGGTGAAATTTGTACTGAAGCAGTCACACAGCTTGACTGAGAACCAGGACTCATTGACAAACTCAATGACTCCAAATCACCACCACCACTGCCACCGCTGCCGGCAGCCGTGCAAGTATTCACCTGGTGTTCAAGTGCATGATGATCAACCCAGGTTTTAAAGCATGGAATTTCATCCTCAGACATTGGAGGATTAACCATAGTTTTGAAGTTTGCAAGTTGAGTTTCCTTATGGGATTGCTTTTCTTGTTCCTCTGTTGTTTGGTAAAAACTATGATACTGAAGCCCTTCTGAGGAGTAATACTGATGATGATGATGATGCTGTGGAACATGAATGTCTTCTCCTATTTGCTCCTTAAAAGGTTCTTGGTTATAAAACATGCTGTCCAAACTGAGAATCATCTGATGAGCTTCTCCTGTTTCACCGACCATTTTCATTAAACCGTTAAAACAATATCAAACAGCAGGGGAATAATGGACATAGAAATTAAAGACAAGAAGCAAACCTTGTGGATATGATGGAGAGAGGGGTTTGATAAAGCAACGGGAGCCGTCTGATCTTAGGGGCATCAGTGAGACAGAGGAATGAAATCCACCATTTTCTGCAACACCATAACAGATTGTAGAAGAAGAAGAAGGGTTTACTGGTGGAGAGGAAAGATAGAAGTTTGGAGGGAGGACAGTTGGAGAAGAAGAAGACTCCATTTTCAAGTGGGGTGAGAGTGAAAAACCCAACCAGTTATCATCGTTCAAAGACTTCATTATTATATATGTAATAGTTTTTTTTTTTTTTCCTGCAGAAATTATCTCATCTCGAAGAGGAGGAGAGGAAAGACATTCTCCAAATCTCTCTCACACCTTCTCTTAAGAAGAGAACAAAACCGGGCCCTTTTTAAAGCTTGAGTTGAACAAAAAGAAAGAATTTCAGCAAGAAATGCAGGGTTAGTGGATAGCATCCCTCGTTACACGGGGACCCGTGTGTGAATAAATTTTAATAGAGAATCAAAATCCTCAAAAAGACTGGTCATTTCCCATTCTTGTTTCTTTTAATCTCTCTGAGCAAGATTAATGTTAGAAAAAAAAATTAAAGGGGAAAAAAGCTATTATCAAATGATGTATAGGGAGAAAATTTAGTAATTATAGTGTTAGAAGATTTTTTTTTTAACTTGCTTACAAATTATACCAGTCTTTTTTTATCACACAATTGATATTGAATTTTTTACAAAATATTATTTTGAAGGAAGAAAGTGAAGGGGAAAAAGGTAAAAGAGGAACTAAATTCTCACTCCAAAATAACTTTTTCCCCATTCTCCTCACACATTAATTGGCTTTGTTGGGTGTACCCTCTTAGTTGCTTAACCAAAAGCCCCTACCAATTATTTACTCCATTAGCCAATGCATTCTCTTTCAAAATAGAATACGGTCTAATTATTATACGATTCGACTTTACTATATAAATTTCAACTACTCATTATAAATTAGAAATAATTTGCTGACTAGTTCAACTTTAGGTAAAAATTATTCCATCCAAAGCTTACAATAATTTTACGAACAAGTTGGTCGAATGGAGTGGTTTGCTCGTGAATGTCTCATTAAAATGATAGGGGATCTAATGGAGATTCCAAAAGTATAAATTTAGGTAACGGGTAAAATTATAAATGTACTTGAAAACGATCCTCTTCAAACGAAAAATAAAAAATAAAAGAAAAAGAAAACGGTCCCTCTTCTTACATGAAATCTGCACCATGCATTCCAAAAGAAGGAACTTTTTCCCTTCATTTTTGCAGCAACAGATTTATTACGATTCTTTTTCTCACAAGCCTCCATTCTCAAAAATGCATGTTTTGGTTTTGCCTTTCACTTAACGCTATTATTTATTTATTATCCCCGGTGGTAGTAAACATTATTATTCTCACTTTAATTTTCACACAAGTGAGGTTCAAATCATAAGAGCTTGTAACCCACAAGTCGGCAACTGGTGCTTTTAACTTCATATTTTCTCCCATATACAATGTTGTCTAATATTTCATCAATATTTGCTTGGTGAGAGTAGGTACGTTTTAAAAAAAAAAACAATTAAATGAATATATTATTACTATTTTATATTATAAAGCATACGCTCTAGAGTCTAAAAGTACAGAGGATGTTCGAGTCCATATATCTTTAACAAGATTTCACATAGAAATGTCACCAAGTTATGACGCTACCCTTTATTGAAGCTGATTTAACATGGAGATGGGATTCAGGGGGACAATTATTCAAATATAAATGATTTGGTTTGAACATGAAAAAAGAAGAAAATAATAGACTGGGATTTCTTAGCAGGGAAAGGGCTCTTTTGATTAATGTAATCATGAGTGAATCCACACACACCTGCACAAAATTACTGCCCTTTTCCTATCAAATGAAATAATGTTCCACACCACATGATAAAGAATCTAAACTCCTTTTTGTCCACTCAAATATTATTGATTGAGATAATAATAATAATAATAATAATAATAATAATAATAATAATAATAATAATAATAATAATAATAATAATAATAATAAAGAAAAGTAAAAAGACGATGAAATAATTCGACCAAGTTAGAAATGACCTTGCTAATCAAAATAAGGCCTTGTGAAGCTTTATTCAAGAACTGGAACTGGAACCGAATTGACGTGAATGAGCAAATGCTATTAAGCCTTAATTGTGTGGTCACAATCACCCCAGATTCTGTCTCTTTTCGACGGAGAAATTGGCCTGCCCTCATTAATACGAACAGGATAAATACTCAATAGTGACCATATATATGTGTACTAAAAAGAGAAGTTTAACCCCAAGAAAAATAACAAAATCACCTTAAATAATTGTATCCAAGAAATTGCCACAATAGTGAAATATCTGATTTGTGAGAATTCAAAGCTGGGTGTGGCTATTCTATTTATGTCCAAACAGAGTCTCAGCTATTAGTGCAGTTCAATTCAAGTAGACTCGTATAACGTGAGATTAGCTACTATAGGACAGTTTAAAAAGTTTTAAAAAAATAAAATAAAACAGATTTTACGCAGTATAGACAAAAGTTTAATGCCTATATTGTGTAACCGGATGTACCAAATGTACGTTAAAGCGTGCAAGCAAGATAAGGACGCAGCACATATGGCCTTGTATTGTTAATTAATGGGGCCACCTTTTGTGCTTTTCCTTTCACTATAAATAGACAAGAGATTCTGAGATTTCTTTCCTGCAATTTTGCTGGGGGATATTACGAGCAACAATGTTTAAGCATTCTCAGTGACAACCAACTACCATCTTACCCAAATATTTATTGTACTGGCTGCTCCAATATGAATGAATTTTATTAAACACCAAATGTCTTGGTGTCATAAATAACACTGGACAGATAGTGTAGAATAATATTAACAACTTATATGACTTATGAGAATAGTAATGCGCTCACGTCAATAATTAGTATTATTTGTCTGGCACCACTATAACACAAAACAGCTAGTGTTTGAATATTTGAGCTCCTGTTAACACCCCCCCCCCCCCCAACAGAAAAAAAAAATATCAACCCTTGTGGATATACTTTGCATTACAGTCCATTATAATTTAGAATAGTCAAATCAAGCTCCTTTTTCTACTTTAACATTGTCCTGCCCATGGGTCTGTCAAATCTTTATAATCCACCTAGTCCTAGTAAGAAAATAACTAGGCCTGCAGAATATCTAGGTAGAAAGCAAAGGAATCTGGAATTGGGATGGGCATAGCATTGACTTTGAACCCAAAATAGGCACAGGCTATGCCAGAATGAATGGATGATGGTGTCAATAACAAATTAAAAAAAAAAAAAAAACAGATGAGATAGCTGCTGGCAGTCAAAAACAGTTTGTCATTTATACCAGTATTGGTAGAGGAAAAAGATTGTGGTTGCTGGTTGCCTTGGATGCTGCCCTGCAATTTTGGGACGCAGGAACCTACATTGCAATAGAATACCTGAAAATCGTCAACCACCAAAAGATTGATGTGACATGATTTTAGCTGCTTGTGTGATTTGAGGTGGGTTGGTGATGTGTTGATGGCATGTCACGCTAGAGTTTCGTGCCTGAACATTACTCATAGAATACCAGCTCCTTTCACATACTTTTTGTTCCTTGCTACAACCTTGGGAATCATTTTACATTTCACGGGCCTCAACCTGTAAAATGATGAATTAGCCGGGAGTTTCAAAAAACACAGTGATCTCTGTGTAAATCCACCAATCAATTCAAATATTTTAACCATATCAATATATATACCCCGGCGACCAGCTTTCACCATCTCCATCACCGCCACCTCCTCCCATCAACAACCTCAGTATCAGAGGTCTAAACTAGTACCAATCCAAATCATTTGATGAATAAAAAAATGAGCAATTAACCAATCAACAAAACCATGTTAGTGACTGTTCAAAGACTAGTTAACTTGTAGGGTACTGAGATGTAGTTTACAATTTACCTTAGGTCAATGGTCAAAATCAATGGTCAATGGTTAAATTGTAGTTTACAATTTACAATTTACTTCTTATGGAGGAGCTAACTTCAAAGAATATTTTGCTTCAATGACTAATTTATTGGTCTACTCGCGTTAACCCCATTTGACAATCCTTTTCTTTACATTCTTAATCCATGCAACTGAACTAATTCATACTTACTAAAACAAAAGGAATAACTATAAAATACACCCAGAAAAAGGGGAGAGCTGCTCGCATGTATCAAAATGAAAATTCCTGCAGATTATTCTTAACATCAATCGATCTTTCCCCATCATACAAGTCAAGACGGTATACCTTATAACCTTACCGTCCTCACTTCATAAGTTCACAACAAACTCAAGCATGAAGAATCCATACATCTTTGGCATCACTTGTCAAATCAAAATAGTTAAGCAAGGCCAATTTCAGAATCTAATTATCTATTCTTTGAGGGAGCAAAAGAGTGTGTGTGTGTGTGTGTATAAAATAAAAAATAAAAAAAAATTGTAAGTGACTGTAAAGTTAATGATTACCATCTACATTATGAAAAGGCACCAAAATGTTTGTGGTTGAGGAAAACCTTAACAATCTAACAAGTACACGTTACAAATGAAGAGATCTTGATTTTAAGGAAAGAGAACCAACAATAACCCACGGGAATTCAAATAGAGGTCTCCCAGGTAAGCATGTAGGAGCCTAATTAATTATCACAAGTATGGATTATTGACGGTTAAAGAATATCAACCTACTTACAGTCATTACCAGGTGGTGTCACAATTATAAAAACCATGGGTAGCAATAGATGACAAAAAAAAAAAAAGAAATTTTGAAGTTTCTTTTACATTTTTAAAATTTTTTTTTTCAATGCAAAGACATGCCTTAAAGGCCTTTCTGTTATTTCTTATGTATGATTACAAAGATGAAACAAAAATCAATTAAGAACGAGATGCCACTTTAAGAGGATTAAATACTCTATTATAACATCCCAGCCTCGGTATAGAGCAAGACAATCTAAGAGCATCTCTAATGCAATGGTTATTGTCCAAGGTCAATGGAGAAGAGTGAAGATAACCACAACAAATTAGGTGGGTCCCACGTTTCTCTTACTCTTTTTTTTTTTTCTCAATTTCCTTTTTCTTTTAATCACTTTCCTCTCTTTCACCACAATTTTTCCTCACTTCTTCTTAAGGTCAAAAATCCACCTCCATCAATACCTTCTCCGCTACTATTTTATCATTATTTTTGAATTTCTTTTTTATCTCTCCTCATCTTCACTTTTCCCTCTTTTTTTTTCCTACATTTCTTTCCAATTCATCTTCAATTAAAATAATCATCTTCTCTCTATCTCTGTCCTCCACGTCATCCCAAGATTACACCTTTGCATTGGATATGCTCTAAATACGTCATGTCTATCCTGAAAATATTGAAGTTATAAGCACATTAGTTTAGCCCGTGTAACTGGATAGTCTTTTCATTCCATTTATTGAGTTGGTCACCTAAAAAAGACGGGATAAAAAGCATGATCAGTCGATCATCCTGAAACCCTTTGTCAATTGTTATAAATAACAAGAAAACTGGAGCGAGATGGTAATACAAAATACTCCCAGATGCATCAAATCCAACCATGTCACAGAAATCTGGCAACAAAGACGAAAATCGATGAAATTGATAGGAAGCTTCTAATACACACCACATCTCTATCAACACCCTCCTTTTTTTGACACCCCACTCATAATTTAAAATCTAACATATTTTCTCAGAATACTCCTAAGGGTTCTTGACAACACCCAACTTGACAGCCACAATCCCAGAAAGATATTAGTGAGGTGTACCTAGAACCTCCAAATTTATATGCCCTTTGTCCGGTATTCTCAATCCCAACCTTAATAGCACGTTAGACCATCCATCATGACCAAATAGAACTGAATGCAGAGGCCACTCAGATTTGTGTGTGCTTCGTGCGTGTCCGAGAGAGAGAGAGAGAGAGAGAGAGAGAGAGAGAGAGAGAGAGAGAGCTTCACAATCATACAACATTTTCTTTTCTTTTTTTTTTTGAAGGATCATACAACAATTTTCAGAGCCAATTGCTACTCAAATGCATTTCATAGTTACCAACATGCTCCAAAAATAAAATTTAATGATCTTATATGCTTAATTACAACACAAGAACACAATATCATGTAAATACTGAAGCAGCTACCATATCACTTTAATCTAAAGCATCAATAAGTTTAAGACATTGTTAATTTGAGTATCTCTCGGTTTACATGATTTTACATTCTTTTTACATCACATTCGAGAAGGATAACAACTAAACAGTTAACTTTTAAAAGAAAAAAATGTGTTGTTATGCTGAGAAGAATTGTAAATATTATCACCATCTTCTTATCTATGATGTAAGCAACTGCAATAAAGAAAATAATGGTTGCTGTTAAGAATCAGTGCCTCGAATTATTTCTTCTGGTTATATTTCTGAACTTACAATAGAGCAGATACTCTTCACTTGTGAGAAAGTACAGAGTCTCCTAACAATTTGACAAGTTTTATCTTCTGAGTTTCTAGTTTAGAAGTATATTGTCTACCGTGAAATTGTACAAAGAGGGATAAAATTTTACAAACTAGAGTAAGCTGAAAGTTGAAGTATTTCATGTGCTTATTAAACATTTGACAAGGTCTTACGTGGAATGAATATAGAGAGTGATAAAAGATCTAAGGAAGACAAAAAATAATTTGGTTTGTATGTTACACATACCTCGAATAATTCAAACGGACTGCCACGCTTGTACACATCGTTCTTCTTCGCCTTATTACTGGGAAGAATGCTGAAAAGTAGCGCTCTCCATCCAATAAGTAATACAGCAGTGCTTCCCATTGTAACCAAAATAAAATTGGTAGGTGGTGTATGGCCTATTGTTATTGCCCTTATGATTATTCCCAACTGTATGACAAGAGAAGCAAAATAAAAATTGATTCCATATGCATGTAAACAGAAAATCAATAATGTTCACACATATCACATAAGACCTCATAGTGTTACATTTTTGTTTCAACTCAAAATAAACAGATTGTCATGTTAAGACTTAAGAGTGATAATGAATATATTAGAAAATATTAAACTCAATTTGTGTCCATGATAAAAAGTTGCTAAATTGCAGGTCGACGTCCATGGGGATTAAAATTAAAAGAAGAAAAGATGTCCGTATGCATAAAAATTGCTGGTCACAATTGCATCGGATAGAACACTTAAAAGCCAGTCCTTAGTGAATGCTGGAATGTCAAATGCATTCCTTTCATCTGTTGGGATTAAGAAAAAAAAAATTATAACTATAACATAAGGCTCCAAGATAATCATAAAAAAGAAGGGGCAAAGTAAAAATACGTTAGCAAACCGGTGACTTGAGGGACACAGTTAGGACAAAGAGACGGATCATGAAGATAACAAGGAGATCAAAATGGTGTTCAAGATAGCTTGTCTTACAATCTTCAATGCCAATTCCATTAAGGGAGAATGAGAAACAGAGGCATCCATTAGCGTTCTAGTGAGAAAGGGAATGTTAGAAGAAACAAGAAAAATAGTGCATGTGTTTGTGGGGTGTGTTGAGTCTAATTTTGTGTAAGTTGAGGCTGAAAGGGTAGAGAAAGCATGTCATTGTGTAGGGAGAAGTTGAATGAATAAAGAAAGCATCCTAAGGTCATCAGCAGTTCGTAGAATTGCATATAATTTGGGTTTTTTTTTTCCCTCTCTTGTATCCATTAGCAATTTCATTTTTTATTGTCTGCTGTTCATCTTTGTGTTCAGGGGATTTATTTATTTTTTTTTTCTTTTCCCTCAACATCGTCCTCTCTAATTTGTGGTCAAGCAGAGATATTATAGATTTATGCATAACTAATTTCTCTTTTTCTACTTACGCTCCCCAAATTTCTGCAGTCATATCAGCCATACTCAACGACCCCTATCTAACTGTCGTGATCTTGGGCATAATCAACAAGGCCGTCCAAACCTCTTCACAATATCATATTCACTTTAATATCAGCTCAAAATCCAACAAATGAGTATTCATATTAGCTTTGCTCAGAAGAGCATGAAATATTTTAATTAAGAAGTTATGTCAAATTCATTTAATTTCGACCAAGAAAAGCAACCTAGGTGCCCAGTGCAAATTGGAGGTAATTCTCATGGAAAACCATTATGGCTTTCATAGTCACGGAAGAGCATTTACCAGCCCCACCAGAAACCACAGAAAAGAGGGACTAGTCAAAACTCTTTCAGAATTTGTTCAAGCCGACGCAAGAAATGGGAATTAGTAAATAGTAAGGGAATTGTACAAGCAACTCCAACAATTTTTCTGAAGACCCTTTCTTTTGAGGACGGTTACCTTCAAGAAAAATTCATCTATTGATTACCATGATTATGAGCAAATGCATAACAAATATACTGCAAAATATTAGCATAGTTCAAAAACAAGGATTTAAATTGATAAATAAACAGAGAGAGAAAACAAACTTGAATAATGGAAACGGACTTACAGGGATACCCAAGGACCATGATTTGGCAGCAGCTGTAACAGCACTCAACAGACCATTCATACCTCGGCCATCCTCCCCATAACCCCCTAGGAAATATGCACTCAAAAACCAGCCTACCAAAGAAAAAAAGGGGCACAATTCAAACAACACTCAAACCCACCACATATCTGTAGATGTTACTAATAAAAAGCATTAAGCGTACCAGCAATAAAGGGGTCAGCTGTTTTCAATGTTTCCAGGTCAAAAACAGAGAATCCATGACTGAACCTTCCAATTGCAGAGAACAAAAGCAACGCGGCCACATCCCCACCAGCTAGGAGAGCCACCCGGCTACAAAAATTCGAATTCAATACAACAGAAAAACCTCTAAATACAACCCCCGTGCGTATAATCCAGAGCATAAACGTAACCGCAGTAATACAAAAAGAAAAAGAAAATGTCAGTTACTTCATTCACTCACCCCCACTTAGATATACGGGAACTATTGCTGGGTTTTTCAAACTGAATAAACCCTTCAAGAGGAACGTTTTCTTGACCCACAATAGACATTGTCTCTTGTCCATTTAAAGGGGCAGAAGTTGTGGAAAGCTCGGGCTTGGTGGCGGCAGAAGGACCAGCGCCGGAAGGCTCGGCAGCGTTAGCGATGGTAAGAGGCTTGAGCAACCTGTTTTGGCGTGAGAAATGGGGACGGCGCTTGGAGAACAAAGGTGGGATTGGGTGCGTGACTTTGAGGGAACATTGTTGTGTGGCGGAGATTAACGCTCCACCGGCGGGAGCTTGGCTGAGCGGAGAGGCCATTTGTTTGATTTTGTCGCCAATTTCAAATCACAAATTGGTTTTAGTGGTTGTTCGGGGAACGGGGGCTAGCCAGACTAATGTTATTTACCATCACACTAGTCTTTACGGCTGTGTTATCGTCACATTAAATAAACAAATAAATAATATAATAAGTTAAATTAAATAAATTATTTATTTACATAGTATTATACTTTCTTATTCTTAAGTGCAAAATACATTACCATAAATTTTTGTTCTTCTCCATATGTGACAAAAGATAGACATATTCCTAATTTTAAAGAAAGCAGTGCATATTAGAAGTTATTTTCAGGAAAAATGACACTTTTACTTAAACTTTTCTGTGCCAATCAAGCACAGTATAATTTATGATGGAAAATATTTTTCATTTTATACTAAAAAATGGAGATTTTTGTAGTTCAAACAAGTAATGCAGTGGTTAGAAACTCACGTTTTGAGCAAAAAATCTCCGGCGAAACATACTTACACATCTCCTATCTCCCTCTTGAATTAAGAAAAATAGAGATTTTCCTATCAAGAAAAATGAATTCCCTTAGAGAGATGGAAAACATTTTCCATGAAAAATAAACCTTTTAATATATTCTTAAATAGAATTTAAGAATATATTTTCTTAATATATCTTTTGATTTTCAGTTTACTAATTTTATTTTATTGATAATGCATATTGAATAAGAGCATATAAAAAATTAATAATACAATTTTTATGGAGCTAATGAAAATGAAATACAAGTCTATCTTTATATGATGAAGGGAGTATAAAAGTGAAATATGTTAAGTATAAATCTTTATGTAATACCATTACTCCATGCTTTATAACATGCACATATAGCATTATCTTATGAAATCTTACATTTTAATGTTTGTACAGGAATTAATAGATTTTTATTATATATGAAAGTTATAATGAGAATAATACGTGTAGCAAAATCCGTATGTTAATGGAGTGAAAAGTAGTTGATGGACTTTAACAATTAATAAATTCAGCATTCACATTGAGACAAACAAAAATTAAATACACCATTATAATCTCTCACCAAAATAATTCAAGTGAACACAACTAATTGGAAGTTGCAACTTTAATAACACTAGAAGTCAAGAGCTATTTTCTTTGTTATTTTGAGACTTTTTTATGGGACGAATTATTAGAAATAAAAATAAATAGTAGTGCCTAGAACAGAAACAGTATGGTAAATTATGTCACAATCTCCTAATCTAACATACCGGCCATATCATGAATCAGATTATTTGTAAACATGAAAATGACTGAAATCAGGTGCCCAAATCTCGCAGCATCAAAATAAAAAAATAAAAATAAAAATGAATTATTTGTCTTTAATCACTAATTATTTTAATTTCATTCATTTTATTCAAAAAATACAAGCATAAAAAGGAGAAGAATGATCAGTTAAACAAGATTTTGCATATGTATAGAACTTGTTGGCTGCTCTATGATCTCATGCATTAATTTCAAGCATTTGTTGGAGAGATTTTACATATCCCATTCCTACACGCATTACAGAATAATGCCTTCGGGGCCGCATTCAAATTTTTGGCATTTAAACCAGCATACCGAATCTGTGACCATCCCAGAATTTAGACTAGGAATGATTTCAACATCTTGTCACCCAAAATAAAAAAAAAAAAAATTAAATAATCAAAATAAAAATCATATAATTTGTATTGATTTAAAAAAAAAAAAACTACATGACAAAGAAATCCCCCTAAAATTGTAAAATCATGATGAAAGAAGTACTAATAATTGCAGTTAAAGTTGAAGGAAAACGACCCTTTAGGTAACTAATAACTATAGTTTAGGAGCCAATTTACCACATAACAGTCCAGTTTTCAAAGCTTTATAAAAGTGCAAAAAGAGATGAAATTTCACTGATACTATCAAGTTCTGAGGAATAAAAAATATCTAAGTTGTAACAGACAGCCACTATACATCTCTTGCATAATGCCAAAAATAATTATATTATGCCAAAAATGATTATATTAGTTAAACACTACATAAGTGTAAACACAGGGAACCAAAAAAAGAAAAGCAAAATTCTTGCAATCTGAATATAATAATGCCAAAAAATGGTGATATTGACGAAGAAGAAGGGATTATTAAATATGGATACCAAAACAGATCCGGTTACAATTTGAACATCAAAATATTAACCAAATCATACTGATACATTTAAAAGAACAGCCAGCAGCTGACAAGCAAACCCACAGAAGGAGAAAGGTCAACACAATGTAATAACAAAATTGTCTAAGAATGAACTAAGAAGTAGAAACATGCATACTTGTTATGTATGCCAATTGCAAAAAACAGTTCAGATGGGCCAAAACCATTAATATCCAAGGGCATCACCACCAATATTTTACCAATGATAACGGGAAACCACTTATGAAGATTTAAACATAAAAGAATTCTAATACAGTAGTCTGAATCCTGAATCCATGAATTATTGACACTAAAAATGACACAATGCAATCCAAATCTTTATAAGAATTAAAATTACATAAAACGAAATGACATTTGAATAATAACAGCAAGTCAACCCCATCCCCGTTAACATGAGAAACTACTAACCTGACAATATCCACAACAAGTCAGCTAGAATTACCAGCCGGATCAGACTTAAATAGCTCATCATTGTGTTCTTGACTCTGTTTCTCAGCAGCAGCTCCAAGGGTTCGACCAGAATTAAAATAATTATTGTCTACATTACCCCTACTAGTCTGACTAGCCATTGACTCCACTGCAACTTGAGTGTCCCTGCTACCCAGTTGAACTGATTTTCCATTGAATCCACTCCCCAGTCCGCCATTGTACCCATTGACAGCAAAGCCCATCACTCCAGCTCCACCATTCAAGTACGAGGTGTAGATGGGAGATGTGCTACCATAAGGCAACATGCCCCCAACTCCAACCACAGCAGAAGCATTCCAAGGACCCCTAGGCACAATGGGAGTCACACCGTAAGCAAGTCCACCATATGCTCCAGAGGGATAAGTACCACCATAAGTTCCAGTTCCAAAAGGGTACCCTGCAACATTTCCATATCCAGAGGGATAGTACCCGAGTCTGGGGTTATAAGTTGGATAATTTCCTGGCTGATAAGAGTTAATATTAGAAACTCTTCCACCAGCTGGTCTTTCATTATAACCATTGCTACTACTGCCATCCTTAGGTACAGCCCTTTTGACCTCCACAAGCTTTCCACTCAACTCATAGAAGTTCTTCTGCATAACGTCTTCCACAGAATCCTCCAAATCAAATGTAATAAACCCAAAACCCCTAGGCCTATGGGTCACACTATCCTGCATAATAACTACATCAGTAATCATGCCAAACTTCTCAAAATAACTTCTGAATTCTTCTTCGGTTAGGTTAGCTGATAAACCTCCTACAAAAATCTTCTTCGTCCTAAATTTATCGTTGATCCTATCGTTAGTCCTATTATCCCTACTCAATCCCCTATTATGCTGCTGCTGACTTTGCTGCTGTTCACTCCTGGGAATAGCTTTTTTCACATCAACCTATTAAATGACATTGCAGACAAAAGTTACTAAAATAAATGAACCCAATTATCGCAACTTGGAATTATTAGAATAATTATCTCCAAATAGTTGACAATACAGAATATAAACCGACATAGAGTATAAAAATATAACACTCGAACTAATGACCTAGTCCTTTTAGGTATCGCATTTTTCCTCACAAACACAAAGCAATAATAAATCAGGAGAGACTGAACTTTGGGGAAAAAATTAAGTAGAGAAATTTGAACTGAATCAAAATAGAAAGATAAAATAATTATTCATCATTGTACAGTTATCAGTTTTTATTTACACATAAAGGGGGAAATAGTGATTAAAAAAAATACGCGAATCATAGGACATACAACAAATAGGTCAGTAATCAAACACGAGACACCTCAAAACCTAAAGACAGATATTTACTCTTTTCGTAGCCAATAAAATGGAAAAACTAACCCGCCCCCCCTCCCCTTCTTTTTTCCGGGGTGGGGTTTGTGAAGAAGGAGACAAATTAAAAGAGAATTAATTACTCATAAATGGAAAAATAGTGCAAAGGTAAGGTAGACATACCACCCACCGTACGTCCCAGAAAATCAAAATTTCTTGAACATTTACAAAGAGGGCAAATGCCCCCACCATACCCTCGAAACGTATTTAAAAAAAGGGAAAAAAAAAGAAAAGAAAAGAAAGAGGGGAGAAGTGGAAAAATGGCCAAGCCACGAATTGAAATATGGAACAAATTATACACATCCACATGCAGAAAGCCCGTGAATTTAAGACTTTAACCCGCAACAGTGTTAAAATGAAAAGGAAAAATTATCTGCCGAAAGCCTGGAGATTACCTTCCGTGAAAAAATAAAAATAAAGAAATAAAATTGAAATACAAAAACAGAAGAAAATGGGAGAAATTAACAGACCGTTCTTCCAAGAATTTCATGGGAATCTTGAAGGGCAAGCTCAACGGAAGAAGAATCAGAAAAGCAAATGAAAGCGAAACCTCTTGGGGTACCGGTATTCCGATCCTTGGCTATGACACAGCTAACGACCGTACCATATTTGCTAAAATGCTGTTTCAGATTATCGTCCGTCGCATCCCAGGAAATACCACCGACAAAGAGCTTTCTCTCGTCCGCATCCTCCATATCACCGGTCGAATGCCAAACAAGGGCAACAGAATCGTACGAAAATCGGAAACCGGGAAACAGAAAACAAAAACCCTAGAGAGCTAGGGTTCTTTTGGGTTAATTGGGAGCAGAGTGAACAAGAAATTGGCGGAAAATCAAGTAGAATTGAGAGAATAACGTCGCGGGAGTTGGCAAGTTGGGGAGAATCCAAGTGCATATGTGATTGTATCACTTGGGTATAGTTTTTGTTGTTACTAAGGAAGCAACGACTTTGAAAAGTTTGACGCGTTAAGAGTTGTTAGAGTACCATGAATCTCTTATCATATTTCCCATAAATAAATGCTAATTTATTACCCGAATAATGCTTTTGTCCGCAATTTTTTTTACATGGTCGTCATATATATACTTTGAAGAAAAAAATAATAATATTGACGTGAACGTCATTTATAACTAACTTTAACGTGAACGTCATTTATAACTAACTTTGAATGCACAAATGCATTAATTATCGGTCCTTCTATAGAGAGGTGACATCCCTTTTATAGAGAGGTCACCTTCACATGGCTCCTTATTATTAGGAAATTAAGGTGCGGACCTCTTTGATTCTCTAATAACAGAGGGCTATATGTAGGTGACCTCTCCCGAATAGAAGATGTCAACTCTTTTTAGAATTTTTCATTAACTATTATTACAATTCACCTTTTTGATAAAAATTGACTATAAGATTATCTCGAATGTATAGTCAATGAGAAGTGTATTTGAGAAAAAATTTCAGTGCTCCAGCCACTAAGTTTTTATCACGTAGATAATTATTGATCCACTTAAACAACCCACATACCTCATTAACACCATTAACAGTTCCTTGAATTCCATCATCCTTTTTTGTTTTTTTTCTTCTTTCCAAGTTTTCCTTTTAATGGTTTTAACTTTAATTTTTTTATTTCAAATATTTTTTTTGTCCAATTTCATGTGTTCGTCGTTTGTCGACTAAAAATTTTCTTTTTTTGGTTTTAATTTTGGTTTGTCATTTCACCTTTCTTTTTTTTTTTCATTTCAAGTGCTCGCCATTTGCCAACTAAAATATTTTTTGTCGACCTTTTTACACAAAGTTCATACAACATATCATTTGTATATTTTTTTATTCAACGTTCACACACATGATTTTTAATACAAATTTTGATGCTGAAAATTCAAGTGTTGTTTATTTCAAATTATAAGGCAATTTTGTTAAAAATATATCTGAAATGAAAAATTAAAGTTAAAACCATAAAAAGGAAAACTTGGAAAGAAGAAAAAAACTAAAAAAGATAATGGAATTCAAAGAACCGTTAATGGTGTTAATGGGAGATGTGGATTGCTTAAGTGGATTATTAATTATCCACATGGCAAAAACTAAATGGCCGGAATACTGAATCCTCAGTGCTCTTGGAGCATTGAAATTTTTTCTTTGTATATATGTCAAAGAATATTGACATTACGTTCAAAAAATCTTCCAATACAATAATGTCAACATTGTATATTTGTCAAACTATTATTAAGGATTTTGAAAAAAATAAAGAGAAAGAAATTTTTTAATTGGATTGGCACATTATATGTTTGACATTGTCATAGAAAATGCCAATCGAATCAAAAAATTTATCTCTTTCTTTTTTTCAAAATCCCTAATAATAACTTGACAAATATACAATGTTGACATTGTTGCATTTGAGGATTTTTTAAATGTAATGTCAATATTCTTTGACACATATACACGTAAGACATTCTATATTGACTTTGCATTGGAGATACTTTGATATACTACTACTTCCATCCCATAAAGATAGGACCGTAAGTATTTTCACACGAATTAAGGATTTGCAGGTAATATAGTTGGAACATTTAATTTTACCTTATTTTTTTACATATGCCATTATGTTTCATTAATTGTTTAAAATATTTTCAATGTATAAGTAATTGAATAACAATAATTAATTAGGGGCACATACGGAAATGAAACATTAAATACATACTCAATATAGTAAGTAGATTATCTTTTTTAGACGAACGAAAATAGAATAATGAGCTACCTTTTTGGGACAGAGCTAGTAGTATTAACGACTTGATATGGTCAATTGAGTAAGATAATCAACCTCACAGGTATGAATAAATTGGGATCTTTGAACACATATATAATTTTTTATTAGTTAAAAGGATCGTATTGTATCTTCAGTACTCTTGGAATACTAAATTATTTTTCCAAGAACATGGCACAACGATAAGGCAAGAGAGAGATCTTCTAATACCATATATGTCATATAGTATGACACCACATGGCATATATGGTATTAGAACAAATTCATAAAGCAAGAGGCTTAAAGCGTTACACTCAATAGAGGATTGTGGCTTTAAAGCCCATTTGGAGCACGTGAATCACAAATACTCCGGATATATATATATATATATATATAATATAATTTTTTTTTTTTACAGCAAATACTCGGACCATATATTTGTATGAACCATGATTGCATATGAATTTACCGAGAACGCAGACCAGGATACCGGTTCTCCTCTCTCAAAATAGTTGCAAAACTTGATTCCTAGATTGTTTATAAAATATATATATATATATATATATATAATCATAGACTAACACATGCCATTATAATTTTTTAACGCCCCAAAAACTCATGAGTTAAAATAGATTTTTATAGTCTTTTGTGATTTTTCTTGAATTTTTAATAATAAAATTATATGTATTTTATTTGCTTTTATATAATAAGAATAAAGAATAATTGTTTGTTAAGAATAAAATATAATATTTTTAAGATATCCGTTAAGATAATTGTGAACCCTTGGATAAATGATTTACCATTTTTAGGTAACCTTTGCTCCTTGAAAACTTTCTGAAAGTGGTTGGCCAAGCATATAACCTAGCCTGTCACCTACTGCGACCTGGCAAGCCAAGTTAATCACTTGGCCAACTAGGTAATTTACTACGCCAGTTAGGTGCTTTAACACTTTATAGTAATGTTCGGATTTAGTAAGCACATATATGATGTAGAAGCAAAGCGTTGAATCAACCTAAAAGGTAAATATATTAACTCCAGCTACAATACAAACTTAATATGTTGAGCATATGCTTCTTAGGTGTGATATGTTTACTCATGTGTAGTAATATATTGATATTAGCAGAATGTGATGTATGTCATATATGTAGTCACTGAGACCATTTCCAACCCACGGTAAAATACAGTGGGTTGGCCCAGAATGGCGTCTAGATGGTGCTCCAACCGAACGCCAAATTGGAACTCCATTTTGGAGTTCCAATTTTTTGGACACCAAATTTGGCGTCCAAAATTGCTTTTGCAGTTTGATTTGTAGTTCCGTGTATTTAGGGAATTGCCATTCAAACAATATTTTAAATTTTTTTTTTTGCTTTTTATAATTCTACATTCAAACAATATTTTATTTTATTTTTGCTTTTTATAATGTTATTTTATACTAACTTTAATATTTTTGTATTTTGTTTTTTCTTGTCCAATCTCCCTTAATTTTAATTGTATCATCGTTATAAAAATTTAATATTTGTGTGTAATAGTTAATAAACGAGAATATAATTGATTAGTTTTCAATATATATTAATTATCGAATATTATAAAATATAGAAAATATGAAGTAGAAAATATATGGGGTCTTTTTTAGAGTTTATGGGTTGGAAAAGTTTTGTGAAATAGAGTTTGAAAAACTATATTTTAGAGTTGTAAAACTATAAAGATGGTCTGAGTATGTAAATGATTAGCATAAGTGAAGCGCATATCATGATATTATAAGCCACTAGATGGTGATGGGTTGTACATTGGTGATGCAATAAATGATCTGTATGAAATCCATATATATGCGCTGTTACATAGCCGTCCGAGTAAATATATCACTTGGAGTAAAGTACCCTCGTGAAAGTTGGAGGTTCAGCGGCTACTTACCGAGTATATATATACTGGACGCAATATTAGAGTATATTGATATTAGTAAGCCATTGGCTAAGGTCAAGATATAGCAATTCCATTCTCCCACCAGAGTCTAGCAGCGTTACCGCTAACTCACATGTATCGCGCAAAGGCGCGCTCCTTGTGTAAGAAACTAATACTAGTTTGGCATTAGATCAAAATCACAAGATATGGTCAGTCATTGTAAACAAGGTATGAGCGCACTATATATATTGATATATGTTATTTATGAAGAGCTCCTTGATGTTAGATGTGAGAGATGCAAGCCTTGTTTGCTTGGTTGTGTGCTGGAGTACCACTTCATTTATTAGATATTATGAATAAACCATGTATATTATTATATTTACTGAATCTTTGACTCATATAGTTGCTTTGTATTGTATATTTATATAACAACAATGTGAACTGTTAAATGTTATGAAAGGGACTCATTACGTTAACAAAACTTTTAGAAGTGCTTGAAAGGGACCCATTACGTTATATAATTATGGAGAAACGAAACTGATATTTTAGTGGTTTTATAACCCTTGCAAAGAGTATCGTTATGTCACCTTTAATTTCATATGGGTTCATGTATGATTCACACGACAACATTCCTTTTGTAATTATTATCACCAAGATTCACGTAGTCTGATGAGGTTTAAGTACACTTCTCAACTCTCATACTCTTAAGTAACTGTTAATTAACTGTTTGATTCCCCTCCCATAATATCCCTTTGTAATATAAAAAAGTAGAAGAAGATTAAGATGATGATTACCTAAAAAATATAACAAAAATAAATAAATTTCCTCTAACATACTTTGACTCTTTTTTAGAAAATAAATATTTTAAAAATATTCGTTATACTTTAAATTTTCAAAAATACTAGTCTTTTTTCTATTTTCTTTATTATTTAACTAACTTTCACCTGAAAATTATCTAACGTCATTTATACCGTCAGACGCTAATGTGACTTACTAGATGCATATGTGATGTGGCATGTTAGATGACATGCATCTAGTATGGTTAGATGTCACCCGTGACTGTCCTGCTACCAGATTCAGGCAATTTTCCCCCTTTTTTGGGTGAATTCACTGGAATCTTCTCCTTTTTCTTTTTCATTTTTCATTTTTTCTTTGTTTTTCCTTTTATTTTCTGTTTTTTTTTCTCTTTCTTCATTTTCCCTATTTTCTTTTTCATTTTTATTTATTTTCTCTCTTCTATTTCTTTTTAATTTTTCCTTTTTCGAGTTCCACATGTATCAGTGTTTCACTTAAATTATAAATTTATAATGTTTTTATAATAATTTTTTTTTGTTAATAACAAAGTGTGCTACATGTTAAACAAGTTATATTATCAATGTAACAATCTGTCTTAGAAAGTTCATTATGTGTGTGTAACATGTTCATTACGTATGTGTAGCAAGCTACGTTAACATGTCAAACAATCTATGTTATTAGCGTAACATGATTTATTATGTATGTAGCAAGTTATGTTATGTATAAAACAAGGTGTGTTACGCATACTACAAGTTGTGTTATGTGCTAACAATTTATGTTAGGTGAATTAAAAACTTAACATGCCTATTTCTCAACACTTCGGGTAGAAATTTCAAGGTTGCTGTGTAATAAAATATGTTATTTGTGTAATAAGGTGGGCTACATATGAAAAAGTTTATGTTATGTTTTTAACAATGTCTGTCACAGGTGTAGGAATCCATGTTACGTACGTAATAATGTTTTTTATAATAAGTTATGTTATATGTGCAACAGTTTATGTTACATGAATTACATTGTGTAACATCGAGTTATATATAAATCTAAAATAGTGTAACATCCTTTATTACATTAATCAAAATGTATAACATTTTATACTATAGCAATGTAAAAAGAAAAATATGAAAGAAGAAATCAAAGAGAGAGAGAGAGAGAGAGAGAGAGAGAGAGAAACAAGAAAAGAAAAAATAAAGAAAAGGAGAAAAGAACAAAAAAAAATTCTAGTAGCCTGAATTCGGCAACCGGGTGGTTGCTGGCAACAAGAGGAGGTGTGGGATGGGGGGTTTAAAAAATATTATTAAAAATAAAAAACAACAAATGTGTAATAACATACATTGTTAAGTATGTTACACAATATTTTTGAAAAAAAAAAATTATGAAGTAGGTATGGAAATTGGAAATATAGTTTAGAAATTAAAGAAAACGTGAAACTTTTTGTAGCTCTCCTATCGAGAGCTACTTGCTTTTCCTTGTCAATGGTTTAGGTGTAGTTATTATTATTATTTTAATGTTCATTACTTCTCATTTTTAGGACGTGGCAAAGTTTGTGACTTAATTCACTTTACATTCACAATTGAAGGATATAACTTATAATAAGTCCATATCAATAGGGTTTGAGTGTCTATTCAAGATTTAGCCAAAGTTCTGCACAAGTTCTGTTTTATCGATACTTTTAGAAGTATCGGTATTTTTACTGTCCAATTGTCATTCTGTTTTATTGAAAAGAGGCGTTTTGGTACCAAACATTTCATATACCGAACATAATTTTTTTTGAAACTGATGAAAAAGATCTTGATATAATTCTTTGTCTTTTGAAAGTACATGTGCTTTTACTTGCTATGCAAAATATGAAATTATTGCATAACTATTGCATATAAAGAGAATACAACTTATCTCATCATTCTCCCGACTGATTTCATAATGAATAACAATTGAGGTTAAAGAAAACTCTTTACATATTACATATAGAACCACCATGAATCAAGAGAACATGTAACACATAGATATTTCTCAAATATTTCAT
>CAVNYN010288636.1:0-26861 GCA_963692815.1 Nyctanthes arbor-tristis | reverse complement strand
ATTAAAGAAAACGTGAAACTTTCTGTAGCTCTCCTATCAAGAGCTACTTGCTTTTCCTTGTCAATGGTTTATGTGTAGTTATTATTATTATTTTAATGTTCATTACTTCTCATTTTTAGGACATGGCAAAGTTTGTGACTTAATTCATTTTACATTCACAATTGAAGGATATAACTTATAATAAGTCCATATCAATAGGGTTTGAGTGTCTATTCAAGATTTAGCCAAAGTTCTCACAAGTTCTGTTTTATCGATACTTTTAGAAGTATCGGTATTTTTACTGTCCAATTGTCATTCTGTTTTATCGATACTTTTAGAAGTATCGGTACTTCCACTGTCCAACTTGTCTATGTCATAGGTTAGTCCATCAATTCAGTTCTAGGAATGTTCTTAATATCCATTATTTACATCAACCAAAGTCAACAGTTTGTAATGATGAGGCCGGTGATTACCAATAGGTCTGTCTCGATAACATAAACATATACAAAACCATTTGAGACTTCCAAGGAGCTCGATTAACATATCACATATATTTCTCGTGTGCTCTTCCGATCTGGGAAACATGGAAAATAATAAATATAAAATATTCAGTGATGAACCTTTACACATTCAAGTTTTCTTTTAAAAACGTAAGTTTGTGCCTGAATTACATAATAAACCTATCTCACCCCGAACGCTCAATATAACTTGTTCGGTTGAGATCGGAAGAGCGTCGTCACAAAGTTTTGATCATACACGACGCTCTTCCGATCTCAAAACTATAAGTTATCCTGAAAGTTTGATCATAGACTACCTTAGTAGTCTCCCACAACCCAACTTGAAAAGAGGCGTTTTGGTACCAAACATTTCATATATCGAACATAATTTTTTTTGAAACTAATGAAAAAGATCTTGATATAATTCTTTGTCTTTTGAAAGTACTTGTGCTTTTACTTGCTATGCAAAATATGAAATTATTGCATAACTATTGCATATAAAGAGAATACAACTTATCTCATCATTCTCCCGACTGATTTCATAATGAATAACAATTGAGGTTAAAGAAAACTCTTTACATATTACATATAGAACCACCATGAATCAAGAGAACATGTAACACATAGATATTTCTCAAATATTTCATGCAAGTATATTGAAAGAACACATAACAAATGGTGTAAAGATCACTCACATCCAATCCACCCTTGGAATTATTAGGTTCTTCTTTCCTTTGCTTCCTCATTCTTTAGCATACCATATATGCATTCAACTTTTCCTTCTCATTCTTCAATATTTAGAATGTACAAAGGGGACCTATTGCGTGTTTAGAATTATGTCTTACTAGCTAATCTACCCGTGCGTTGCACGGGAAATACATATCTAAAAATTAACTAAAAGAAAAATATGTGCAACTATTTCCAAAATTGATATTCTATGTTAATTGATCGATTGCTAGCAAATATATGTGTGCGATATATATATATATATATATATATAGAGCTGCTTCTATACTTACTCGATTAGGCGGTATGACAGTTGTTTTAATTAGTCAAATATAAAAGGAAAGAGATAATTACAAATTTGATTGTTGCACTTACCCAATTAAACGTAAGGAAAGAGATAATTACGAATTTGATTGATACACTTACTTAGTTAATTGAAATCTAAAGTATCTCTAAAAACCAAAAGTTCCGCCTTAACAATTGAGAAATGATTAAAAATTACTATAAAAAATTAAAAGATGTAATAAACAAAATTCTGAAAATTTAAAAAAAAAAGATTAAGGTGAGCTGATAAATAGATTATTAAAAATTACTATGCAACATTAAAAATTAACCCACCACTTAGTTAGTATTATCCGATTATTATTAGAGTGAACGAAAATAAAAATAGAAAAATAAATGAGACATCAATTACATCAGTATGATATTAGATTTCTAATTTCCTTAGTATGCCAGTTTTAGGGGGAAAAATTAACCCACCACTTAGTTAGTATTATAAATATATAGATTATTATTAGGGTGAACAAAAATAAAAACAGAAAAATAAATGAGATATCAGGGACATCAGCATAACATCAGATTGATGATTTCCTTAGTATGCCAGTTTTAAGCTGGAAAAAATTAACCTACAACTTAGTTAGTATTATAAATATATAGATATAGATTATTATAGGGTGAACGAAAATAAAAAAAGAAAAATAAATGAGACATCAGCAATATCAGTATGACATCAGATTCCTAATATCCTTTGTATGCTAGTTTTAGGTAGGCAAAAATTAACCCACCACTTAGTTAGTATTATAAATATATAGATTATTATTAGGGTCCACTAAAATAAAAAAAGAAAAATAAATAAGATATAAGCGACATCAGCATAACATCAGATTCCTAATTCCCTTAATATGCCAGTTTTATGTGGGAAAAAATTAACCCACTACTTAGTTAGTATTATAAATATATAGAATTCCCTTATGAGTGGATATCCCACTCTCTATATTATTTTGGTGCATGGGGTATCGAATTTCCTCGTGTAAAGATTGTATTTCATAGTTATGAGACCAAAATAGCCATAGGCTGAAGCACAATGGACCAAAAAATAATTTGTAGAAGTCAGAGGGGGAGAGAGAGAGAGATAGGGAGAAGAAGAGGGAGGAGTGGTGCAATGAGAAGAGCAAAAACTCTTCATATTAATAGTTGTTGATGTCTTATGCATTGTTGCATTGGCAACAATGCATAGGTTGCCATTTTACCCTATAATATGCTTTCACATTCCCTCTCAATTTTCCCCACATGACTTATGTGTTGTTCCACTACATGGTTTCCATTTGGCAGCCATGTATTGAATATCTTTTTTTCCCCTTTTGTTTTGTCTTTTTGTCGACTAGTCTTTCGACTTTATTTTGAAAAGTCAAATGAAGTCCAAATAACAAGTTTTTGGTGTCTATGCGGAGCTCTTGTATAGTACTATATAAATGTATTTGGAAAACTATAAAATCATTAACTATAAGGAAACTTAAAACATTCTAAGGTGAACGGCTAAAGTCGTCTATTACAAATATTAACATATTTTGCAGTTATCCTTTCTCTTTTCGTCACTTGATTATTAAATAATTTAATAGTTCTACTAAAAAGTCATAATACAAGTAAATGAATTAAGTGAATTTTCTGAGTCGTTACAATCTACCCTCTTAAAATAATTTCGGTCTCGAAATTTCTGTGAATTATCTACACTAAATCTTATAAAAGAATCATTTTAAAACTTTCGCAATGTATTTTACCATGTACATAAAATATCACATTGGTCATAAACATCTTAACACTCATGATAATAAAGTTATCTTGGGAGTAAAAATGGTATATTGTAATATCTAGAGTTTTGAAAACAAGTATGCATCATCCAAATCAACACGTGACATAGGAGACTTTAGATTACATCTAATTATACATGTGATGACACAATCTTCTATAGATTCTAATCAGAATATTAAAAATAATTTTTCTCTCAACTTGAGGGTTTAGTGTTATCTTAACTTCAAAAAAATCTTTAATTAGATCATATTTCTTTTTTATATTACCCCCTTATAGTAGAAGAAGTTGATTTCTGAAAATTGGTAAGTTATTATGATGTTGCCATCAAGTTCGGAGACTAAAAATTCTCTGAACTAAAATTACTCTTCTGAAATTTACAAAAGTGGTGTTTAAACTATCTTGTGTCCAAATTCCTTAATATTTAAAAGTTAGAAAGCATTAGAAACATTTACAAAACTTTGTGTAGTTAAAGTACTCTTCAAACTTTATAGACTTAATTATCATCTATTTTAAGTTAAAAAACATACATATGGCCTTGCCAAAATTAACTTGGAGACCTGTTATTAATCTTTTAAAACACATGAGGTAATTTAAATTCTTTCATTCTAATAAGTAAAGGCAAACAACGCGTAAAAGTTTCCCAAAATTACTAATTCTAATAAGTCTAGAAATATTTTTTTCATCATTTGTTCCTTTCTACTATCCTCTTTTTATGCTTCCCCCATTTTTTTCGATACATACATGAATCATGTTATGATACTAAAACTTGAGATATCAAGATGCGATTAACAAGCCAACTGAAAATGAGATCTTACAATGCTGTTTGGTGCAAGATAAAGGCATTGCCTATGTAAGACTTCAAGTTTGAGCAGTGAGGGAAATAATGAGAAAAACTAAAAAGGTGGAGATAAAGATTCATGTGTTGGAAACACCAATTATCCTAATTTGTAGTTTCTCAAGGCCGTTGGCGAATAACAGTTTTGTGAATTAAGCAACAAGAGAGAAGTGGTTATTGGTCATTCTGTTCACTGCCGTTTCTTTTAAGGACATGAAACACGAACTTATAAATTATTTTGAGTAAGTTCTAAAAATCTAAAAACTAAAGTACGAACGTGGGTTAAACATGTTTATACTACTATAGTGCCAATGAAAGATGCTAGCGATAAGTTTAGAAATTATATTACCTGTAAGAATTTTGTAGTAGGGCCTAAAATTTGAGTACAATAAATGACATTCAAGATAATAAAGGTGTAGAAATCCAAGTTTATTAATTAAATTGAACGATAGTGTTTGGTGTTTAGGACTAGAGGCGAAAATATGCATTCTATGAAAGTCGTCTTGTTACCTTGTGACTTAAAAGAATTTTACTCCTATTCTCGCTATATAGTTGTACTTCCAGCAACTTCATTCTTTATACATAATTCATTCCTTTTTAAGAAAGTGTGTAATTGATGAAATTTTCTCCCTTGTACAGTCATACGCCATGTCATTTTATTTTGATAATTCCTTTGACAAAGTATGATTCAAATATGTTACTAGAAAAAGCTAGACTGAATTTTCTATATTTAGGTATATATTTTATTCAAGATAGAATAATGTTGATAAATTTTGGAGTTTATAATAAAGTACCTAAAGAATGAACATTCTCATAAACTCTTTGGTAAGTGTGACGAAGATTATGAGAATCCCTCTAAATTAGAAAGCATATAATTAGGGGATTGATTGTATATTCCTTTCTATTGTATAGTTCCCTTATATAAGCTAAGTAATATGTATAAATACAGATACCTAGATGAATAAGAAATACAATAACATAATGTCCTGATGAGCCAGTATCTTTGTCATCAGATCCGTTTTCTAGTGATGATCTTCCCATTGCTCTTCATAAAGGTAAACGTATATGCACCTACGCAGTCTCTTCTTTTGTGTCCTATAATCATTTTTCATCTTCTTCTTGTTCTTTTATTGCGTCTCTAGATTCTGTGTCCGTTCCTAAAACTATTCATAAAGCTTTAGCCCATTCTGGTTGGCGTAATGTTATGATTAAGGAGATGAATGCTTTGGATGATAATGGCACTTGGACCTTGGAAGATTTGCTCGCGGAAAAATACACTATTGGATGTAAATGGGTGTTTGCAGTGAAAGTTAATCCTGACGGCTTTGTAGCTAGACTGAAAGCCCGCCTTGTTGCTAAAGGATATGTTCAGACATATGGAGTAGACTATTTTGATACTTTTTCGCCTGTTGCTAAGCTTACTTCTATTAGATTATTCATTTCCATGGCAGCCACACATCATTGGCCTCTGCATCAATTGGATATTAAAAATGCTTTCCTTCATAGAGATCTTCAGGAAGAAGTGTATATAGAACAACCCCCCAGTTTTGTTACTCAGGGAGAGTATGGGAAAGTATGTCGCCTCCATAAACCTCTATATGGCTTGAAACAAAGTCCTCGTGCGTGGTTTGGTAAGTTTAGTCAAGTTGTTGAAACTTTTGGCATGCATAAGAGTAAGTCTGATCACTATGTTTTCTACAAACACTCCAATAGAGGCATCATTCTATTAGTTGTGTATGCATATGATATTGTCATTACAGGCAGTGACTCTACAGGGATTTCATCCCTTAAATCCTTCCTTCATACTCAGTTTCATACAGGGGCTTAGCCAGGAATTATAAAAGGGGGAGCCGAAACTTGACAACCCCTAGCCGAAATACTAAAAAAAATTTTTAAAAATATTTTAAAAGGTAAATAAAGAGATTTTTTTGAAAACGGGGGTAGACAAGAATCAGGGTGGCCACTCCCTAGCTACGCCCCTGGTTTTATACCAAAGACTTGGGAATGCTACGTAATTTCTTGGGTGTTGAAGTGACTAGGAGCAAGAAGGGAATATTCTTGTCTCAGAGGAAGTATGTGCTTGACTTGCTATCTGAAACAGGAAAGTTGGAAGCCAAGCCATGCAGTACTCCAATGATTCCTGGTATGCGGCTTACTAGAGATGATGAGTCATTTGAAGACCCTAAAAGATATAGAAGACTGGTTGGAAAGCTAAATTACCTCACTGTAACTTGTCCATATATTGCCTTCTAAGTTAGTGTAGTAAGCCAGTATATGACATCTCCAACCATTGATCACTGGAAAGCAGTGGAACAAATTCTATGCTATTTAAAAAGAGCACCTGGGCATGGGATTTTGTATACTAATCATGGTCACACCAGGATTGAATTTTTTCAGATGCTGATTGGGCAGGGTCGAAGGAAGATAGAAGATCAACTTCAAGATACTGTATTTTTGTTGGTGGCAACTTGGTCTCATGGAAAAGCAATAAACATAATGTTGTTTCACGTTCATAATGTTGTTTCACGTTCAAGTGCTGAATCTGAGTACAGGGCTATGGCCAAATCTGTTTGTGAAATCATATGGATATATTAGCTACTTAGAGAAGTGGATTTTGAGGTCTCTATGCCATCTAAGCTATGGTGTGACAACCAAGCTGCGCGCTACATTGCATCAAATCTGGGTTTTCATGAGCGAACTAAACATATTGAGATCGATTGTCACTTTGTTCGTGAGAAGATTCAGCAAGGCTTAATTTCTACATGCTATGTGAAAACTAGAGAACAGTTGGGAGATATTTTCACAAAAGCACTTAATGGAGTTAGAGTTGATTATCTTTGTAACAAGTTAGTCATGATCAACATCTATGCTTCAACTTGAGGGGGAGTGTGACGAAGATTATAGGAATCCCTCTAAATTAAGAAGCATATAATTAGTAGATTGATTGTATATTCCTTCCTAATGTATAGTTCTCTTATATAGGCTAAGTAATGTGTATAAATACAGATACCTAGATGAATAAGAAATACAACAACATAATTCAGAATCTTTCTTCTTGTTCCATACTGATTACAGTAAGCAATATCAAATTTGTAGTTCATTGAGCTAACAAGTGCACCTGACTCTTCTCTGATTAAAGAATTCTTGCAAGATTAGAAGGACAAATTATAAGCATGGCCAGCATTACTTTCTGAAACTATATCAGAGAAACATAAGGAAAAAATCTTTTTGTGGGAAAAAAATTACACCATTGAATATATATTTTGACTTTTTTTTTTTTTGGTGAACAAATTGTAAACCTTGATTTCTCTACTAGAATAACAATTCACACTTATAATGATGTGCATAAAGTATATTTGTGAATGGAATAAATAATGTAGAGAAGAAGACGCGTAGATAATAGTAGTTATACAAGTGCTCCTAGAAATGAAGAAGATGTGTATTTGATTTTGCCTCACCTCCGCAGAACTGGGGCAATTTTATAGAGATTTATGTCAAAGTTTCTTTAATGGTACCGACTATCAACTCATCATTCTGACGAAGTTTGATAATAAGTTTCAAACCCTTCATTATTAAGAAAGACATGCCTTGACGGAATATTCAGTTTGATGTCTTAGTATCAATTACTTCGCTATCTCATGATATCTACCTATCTTATGCAAGTTGTAATATATCACAAGTACCTTGTAAGTTCACCTTCAAGATTTTAAGTCCTTCTGCCATTTTTATCAGTACTTGTAGGAATATCAATACTTTTAGTTTGCCATCCGGGCTTTCTGTTTTATTGATAGTTAGAGGAGTATCGATACTTTTAATTTTCCAAAATAGTCTCTGTTTTATCGATAATTACAAAAGTATCGCTACTTTTTGTTAGAACATCTGTGTCGTTAAAACTTCCGGATTTGTGACCCAGCTGGGTTCCGATATGAAATTTTAGGTTTGTTTTCCTTAGTTTTTACAAAGTCATTCAACATAGTAGCATAACAACACGATATACTCCATAATTTCATCTTAGTTACCATTACAAAAGTCTTATAAATAGCTAGAGATGAGGCAATATTACAATGAAAATATCTCTCCTTTCTTGCCAGCCTTCACCACTATCACATAAGTGGATTTTCATACTACTATGCCATAGATCAACATAAGTTAAATACTAAAATGGGACCAAAATGGCCATAGGCTGAAGTACAAGGGACCAAGAAATAATTTGTAGAAGTCAGAGGGAGGAGCGGGGGAGAGAGAGAGAGAGAGAGAGAGATGGACGGTCAGTACAATGAGAAGAGCAAAAACTTTTCCTATTAATAGTTGTTGATGTCTTATGCATTGTTGCATTGGCGCATTGGCAACAATGCACAGGTTGCCATTTTATCATATAATACGCTTCTACATTCCCTCATATTTTTCCCCACATGGCTTATGTGTTGTTCCACTACATGGTTGTCACTTGCCAGCCATGTATTGAATATATTTTTTTCCTTTTGTTTTGTCTTTTTGTCGACTCATCTTTCAACTTAATTTTGAAAAGTCAAATGAAGTCCAAATAACAAGTTTTTGGTGTCTATACGGAGCTCTTGTATAGTACTATATAAGTGTATTTGAACACTATAAAATCGTTAACTATAAGGAAACTTAAAACATTCTAAAGTGAGCGACTAAAGTCGTTTATTACAAATATTAATATATTTTGCATTTATCCTTTCTCTTTTCGTGACTTGATCATTAAAATAATTTAATAGTTCTACTAAAAATTCATAATAGAAGTAAATGAATTAAGTGAATTTTGTAGGTAGAAGTAAATGAATTAAGTGAATTTTGTGGGTCGTTACACTTTCCCTTATTATATTTGGCCCAAAAGTTTGGCAAAAGGGGCAAAATTTTGTCATATTATACCTACTGGTTTTTTTTCTCTCCTCTACTAGTCAAAGTGGCGCACCTGTTAACGTCAACTGCAGTAAGATCTCCAGTGGACTATCACTGGTTTGATTGTCTACTTATTTCGCCACTGGTTTAATAAATGAAAGTAATCTTTTCCTCCAAAAAAAAAAAATGTCTAGGATAGTAAGGTAATTTTAAACCCTATTTTTCAATATTTTTATTGTCTCTCATGAGTCATGTGTCCAACTAGCGTCATTCTTCTGAACGAACCAACCATTTGCATATATGGTATTCAATGATTTAAATTTTAAAGTTGTTTTATTAGGGAAAATTAGAGAATAGACACAATTTTTGATGGGTCACTTAATTTTACACTTAGTTTAAAACTTATTGCAATTAAGCCATTTTCTCCTATAAATATACCCTTATCTTTTCTTTTATTTTAATATTTTATTTAATAATCAAATAAATATCTTATATTTATTTATAATATTTCTTCTATTTAATAAAGATTTTTGGATTATATTTACAGGTATAATTCTACGTCCCATCTAAACTCTAGAGTCGCCACATCTCTTTCTTCACCACTACAATCACCCATATGTCCACCACCGCTGCCGCCGCCACCGTCATCAATCCGCATCTGCCAGCCACCATGACCCGTCGGCCATCTGTTCGTCTAGCAATACTATTCATTGCAGTATCACCACCTAACCGTCGCCTCTCCGCCGCTATTCTATCTCCTCCTCACCACATCTAGCAACAGCCCGCCGTCACCTTTTGCAAATCGTGCTTCCATTGATAAAGGCACTGGGAGATGCAAATTTCACAAAATTTGGGCTTTGCATTTTTTCTTTTTTTTTTTAAATCTTTTATTTATTTATTTCACTTATTTTTTGGTTATCGTGTTTTTCACAAATTTGTGTTTCAAGTGATTCTTGGGTTTTCTTTTCTTTTTTATCTTTTTTTGGTGTTTTTCGTGTTTCCTTAGTGGTTTGTGTGGGTTGGCGGCATTATTGTTTTTGTTATTCTTTGTTCTGTTACGATACTCGTTTTGTTACTATTTTTTTAATAATGTTACCTTGTTTCTGATACCGTGAGATATGTTTTTTTTTTACCATATGGCAATAGTGTCTTAAGACTAAAAAACATTGTTAACATATTTTTTTATTTGTTACTATTCATTACCATGATGTTTTCACGGGTAATAGTATTAGTTAAAATGACCTTTTCAGTGTGTGTATTTTAGTGTTAACATCTGTATTTTTTTGGGCGTTTACTATTTTTTCCCAATTGTTATCATATTTTTCCCCTGTTATCATGTGTTTTTCCTGGGTGATTTGTTAATTACTAAGTGGCGGAGGTGGTGATGGTTGGTACAAAATGACAACGTTAATGTTTCTATTTATTGGATATTATGAAACTCAATTTATTTACAATAATAATAATAGAATTTAATAAAAATTCATTTATTGGTTGTTAGCATTGTTTCCGTTAATGATGGTGTTTTTATTGTTTATTTTGGGTTGTTACTATGAACCAGTTATTTTTGTTACCCGGTTGTTTAGCGACTTTGTTACTTTGTTACTCGGTTGTTTTGTGTCCGTTATCCATGGTAACATTATTCTCCAATGTGTTACCGATCTTTTTTGGTTTTTCTTTTTGCTTTTTTGGGTTGTTTTGTTACTATTTACCGGCGATGATGTAACTATTTTCCGGTTGACTTGTTTGTTATTTATTGGTTGTTTTTGTTACCATGATTTTTTTCTTACGGGTAACATTTTGTTCTCTGTTAACATAATTTTTCTCGTGTGAAAAATATTATTAAAATGAATTTTCCCCAATTTTAGTAACATTATTTTTTTATATTATTATGTGATTTATTTTATTTTATTATTTTTTTTTACTAAGTGGTTGGACGGCGGTAGTTGCCCTTTGCCACCCGTTGTCGAAAGTTTGTGGTTGATGATTGAAAGCGGTGGCGGCCGTAGCATTGATGATAATTAAGTGGTGGTTGAAAATGTTATTAATTATTATTATCATTATTATTATTTATAATTAATAAAAAATGAATTTTAATTGAAATTTGGTTTTGAAGTACTTTTGTAACGGAGAATGACATTTTTACAATTAGTTTTAGTTAAGAAGTATTTTCCAAAAACCCTTTTAAAAAAAGGGTGTTTTAGGGGGTGTCTTGAAAAATACAAATATTTTTTATACAATTTTGAAAATTAAGATACATTAAGCTTTTTTTTGCGAAAAATTAGGTGTTTTAACTGTTTTTACATTGTGATATCATAATGTTACAACACAACAATTACAATTCGTCAAAATATCAAGTCGCGTCAAAACAATTCGCCAAAATATCGAGTCATGTAAAAAACAACTAGTCAAAACACTAAATCACAATAAAACAACTTGCTAAAATACGAGTCACAAAAAAAAACTCGTCAAAACATCGAATCACAACAAAAACAACTCACTGAAACACCGAGTCATAACAACACAATAACTGAATCACAACAACACAACTACCACAATTTACTAAAACACTGCAATCACCGCCAACCTCCCACCATGACCACCGCCGCGACCCCACCACCCCACCCCACCGGAAAATCCAATTTAACCGCCGCAAACCACATTGCAACCACCGAGCTCCCACCAAATTAGCTTAGGCGACATTGGGTTACAAGTTTTAAACAAAAGTAATTACGATTTAAATCATTCAGTTAATGGCAGAGGGTTGGAATTCAAAAATTAATTTCATTGCGTAATTGCTTCTGGTCCAAGACCCAATTCTTGAAGAACATCGAGGCAGCCAGCGATAAAACGTTTGGTCATGAAGCCGAGTGTCACCTGGCAGACGTAGAACTGTGAGGAAGACAGGGGTATTGGTAGCGACGGGGGCAGAACACGATCAGGGAGATCGGTCGCGATGGTTTCCAGATCAGTGGCGATGGTTTGTAGAAAGTGAAAGACAATCGAGTTTTTTCCGGGGTGGGTGGGGTACCTAATTTTTCAAAAAGGGCTATAGATATCTGATTTTTACAATGAGGCTTTCAAACTACTTGAATTACCTAATTAAACTTTTTTTTTTTTATCAAAGAATAGGTTGACCTCAAATGGCCCAAATAATAATTTATGGCCAAATTCAGACCTATCAACATGCACCCACCCAACCTAACAAATTAAAGCCTAAAGCCCATTTCCATCTTGTTGCTCAGAACAAAGCCGTTAGAACTTAAGAACCAAATTTCAAATTTGGGTCCGTTCCGTGATTTCTACTTTGCGTATTCCGTATGTTTAAAAAAAAAAAAAATTACTTTGCGTATTCCGTATTCGTGCAATAGAATCCTCTATGTTATTATTATTCACACACACACATATATGAAATTTTATCAAATCATCTCTTTCTTAACACCATACTTAAAAGCTCAGTCCTTTTTAATTTTTCTTGTTCAAAAATCAGGTGATGTGCTCCAAGGCTTCAAACTGTGATTCCCAGCGATGCCGATTCTTCACCTTCCCACTGTGGACGATAACGCCACCTTCACCATGATTTCTACGTGTCTCCTCTCTCTCTCTCTCTCTCTCTCTCTCTCTCTCTCTCCCCTCATCAGTTCCCGATTTGAGATCGCATTTTCAGTTCCACACTCTATTCTTCGCGTTCCGGCGATTGTACCTCCTATTGGAACCCTAACCCTAATTCTGCAGTAAAACCACAATTATGGAATTCAAAGGTGGGAGATTTCATTTAAAATTTGTGAGTTATTGATTGAGCTTGTGGGAATATGTGATTGGATATAATTTAGGGTTTCGTGGTGGTGGTGGCGGCTGTGATGAGGCGGCGGTGGTGATGATAACATTGGTTGTTGTGACATGGGAGTCACAAATTCTGGAGATGTGACTCGGTGTGGCTTGTGTTTTTTGTGACTTGTTCTCTGGCGAGTTGTGACTAGTCATGACTCGATGTCTGGTGTTTTTAGCTCGTTGTGATTCGCTGTCCGGCAATTGTGGCTCGTTATGACTTTGTACCCATGTAATTTTTTAAAACAATTCTATACCTACCTTATTTGTAAACAATGTAAATGTTTTGTTTGTATTTGTGTAATGTCCCCATATATATACACATATATACACACACTCATGCATTGTTCAAGAGTGTAACCAAATGACTTTTTACCCACCTAATTTTTAAAAACAATTCTATACATACCTTATTTGTGAACAGTGTAAATGTTTTGTTTGTATTTGTGTAATGCCCCATATATATAATACACATATATACACACACTCATGCATTGTTTAAGAGTGTAACCAAATGAAACTAGTTTTTTGCCAACTCTTTAAACGTGACAAATATCAATTGCATTCTTAATAATTGTGGAAGTTTGGAATCACTTATAATAGGTGAACTCTTGGAGTTTTAATTTCTCGGTCACTCACTTATCATTTCTTACAAATAAATTTGTTGTTTCGTAGTTTTCACAGAAGAAAATGCAAATAAGAGTTGTAATTTGTATCATTAATATTAAAAAAAAAATTCAGATTCCGCTGAAAATTATAGTACTTAAATTTGTTTATTTGTTGCCCATTTTTCAACATGAGTAACTTCTAAGTGATCATTGAAAAACCTCAATTCTCTTATTATTTGGTAATAATATATCATAACATTCCACACGTTGCATGTCTTATTTCTCTTTAAAAAAAAATCTTATGAATAAAATAAGAAAACAAAAGAAAAACTGAGGGCAAGCAACGATTTCAAAAGAATAATACCACACCGGTGACAAGCACTAGTGCACATAATATAATGTGATTAGTTAAATTAGATAGCTCTAATTGTGTCATATAGCATTTTCAGAACATTTTTATGATCGTTAATAGTTGATTAAGGTAAAAAAATGATTTACTTAATCAACATAACAAATTATTATTGTATAACATGTAATATTATACTTAATGCATGTATTTAGAATGATTGTATGATCCGAACGTGGGAGTAAACCGTGTAACAAGAGATTATAGAGCATCATAGTCCCATATATATAGATTCCTTAAAAGCATCCTTTGATCTGCTTTTATTGTTTTGTAAAACAAGATTCATTATTACTTTTACTCTGCGCATGCTTCCATTTTGCCTCGTTATTTAATTATTATTTGTTATTAGACATAATTAAGGCTTTAAGTATTTTCTCTTGTCCGCATTGCTACTCATATTTACACATAATTCAAGTTCGATGTACTTGATGGTGTTAACTGCAAGGTCGAACGGGAATGATCACCTGCCGATTAATCTTCTCTGCTAACTTGTTCATTTTCATTCTGTGCAATGTATTTTAGTGTATGTATGTGCAATTGCATGCAACACAGGGTTAATCACATTAACGAAATAATTAAAGTTAGAATTTTTTTGTTACAAGGGGAAGGGGAGGGTGTGGTTCAAATATGGAATCTTGTCCGGAACGTGAATATTTTAACCACTGCTCCACTTGTTTTCAACCCACAATTAAAGTTAGAATTTTATTCACTATAATCTATAGTGATTGGCGCCCATAACTAAATAATAATAAATAAATAACATGAATCCTAGTTCAATCAAAGCAAAATTTGTGTATATTACATGGAATATCTTAGGTGTGTGGGTCTCAATGCTAAATTGAGTTACTAGGGAAAATTATAAAGCCCACTTTTTTATTATTATTTTCTTTTTTTGGGGGTGGGGTTTGTCACTAGTACAATATGCATTATAAACAACAAAAGTATATATTTATATTTTAATGAATTACAATGCAGAAAAATATACAAAACAACATAAATATTAGAAAAACACACACAAATATTGAATTTTAGAGAGCGAAGAGAATAATCAATAATGACTTTCGTACCATGTATTTATATATTCAAGGATGGCACAACTATTCGATAATGCCAATGGATAGTATTAAAAACAACACCACACGAAAGTTACATATACTTCATTCTTGTCCAATCCAATCTAATCCTAGTAGAAGACGAGGTTGAAGGGTACCGTTAACGGCTTTGTAAAATTATCTACATTCGGGAAAGGTGGGTTGGCAACTTTTTATAAAGAGGAAAAAAGATAGTAAAGCTTGTTCAAAAGTGTAAAGCTTCTTAGACAAAAAGATTGCACATTGCATTAAAGTGTGGGCAAATCAAAGCAAAACAAAAATACTTTAATCAAAAGAAAATTAATTATTTTTAGAGAATAATAAAAATAATCTGATTAATCATAATTTCTTCTTTTTGAGATTAGGAATCAAACCCATCATAGCAAGTTAGGCAGCACCACGTAAGGCCCACTTCAAAGCCCAATTGCATGTCTCACGCAGTCACGCGTGATTGTGTGGGTCTTTTTTTTTCATTAAGGACTAATTATTTAATTATAATGTTTAATTAACTATTTCAAGTACAAAAAATGATGTTAAACACATGCAAAAATAGTCCTTATCTAATCTGTCCTAATCAAAGTCTTGTAATCGAATCTAAGTGTAATTAATTAGTCGCATATTGTACACAGTTTTATTTTTTCTTTGGCATTTTTGTCGTTTTAATCTTTACTTGGAAAACTTAAAACCAGTTAGGTCGATGTTCTTATTTATACACAGAACAAAAATAAAGTGAAAATGAGGATTTAAACAAATGTCTGGAGCTAAAGCACGAAAATTGTGTTAGGCGCACATGATTATATATAAAATGAGATAAGTCCAACAATTTCAATTTAACTTAACAATTATATAAATGCAACATATTTGAACGTAATGCTAAATGTAACTAAACAATACCAAAAATTAGGTGACAAGGGCCATCGATGATCTTCTTTGGTCGACCTGAGCAATTCGGTCGATACCATAGTACAACATGATAGAAATTTGTAACAAAAAAAAGCTATTGTCCTTTAGGACCATGACGGTTCATGAATGAAATTTAGTAAAATAATAACGTAATTAATTAAGGGTTTATTGCTGGCCCAACCAGTCTTATAATTAGTCAAAATTCCAGATACACTTAATAATTCACTTTGGAATATATAATTATAATATATAATTAATAATAATACAATAAAAAACTTCGTCTTCTAACATCCATTGCCTTTTATTAAAATCAAAAAATTGAAACCACAGTCTCGTAGATTTCGAATCTAACAATTATTTGATTTGATGTGAGTACCACAATTTGATAATAAGTTAGGTAATCTATCTCAATCTTGCCCATCTTAATCTCTGGTTGCTAGCAGGTCAATTTTTTGTGATCGACTAGTTTGGACCGTCTATTCTACTATTCTAGTATCATCGAAAATTATTAAAGTTACAAACTTCTTGCCTCTTACATAGTTTCTCTTGCCTTTTTCATTTTTGTGCACAAGGAAAACATGTTTTAACAGATACTGATTTAGCAATTCAATAACTTCAACTCGATATCTAGATAATTAGGGATGCTCTGGTAACTGGTTATAAATTAACAATAATCGACTAGCATTGTAATTAGACTTTAAATGGACTTACTGAGACTTCACATATTGACTACGGCCCTCTGATCGGTTGATCCATCACAGTAACAAGAAGTGGTAATATACATTGGTAGTTTGAGTATGAACGCCCCCGTCTTGTATTACACGACGCCGAGAAATGGAGGGGCAGTTTTGGAATGATATGAAAATCCAGCAAGGTAGCTTTGACTGGATAAATTCTGCCTTTGACACAAATAGCTGTCTTTTTTTTTTTTTTTTTTTTTAAAGATGATAATATATGGACTAGTCGTTTTTATAGGTTTGTAGTAGAGTAGCATTCTACAGCTGTAAACTGTAGGAGGACAGTCTAGTAAATTCACATATACAAGAAGAGATTCCTTCATTCGTGACCCAACCCCCAAAGTAAAAGAAAAAGACTGCACTGACAATTCATTAGTATTTATTTTAGCAATAAACATCTCTCTCAAAAAATTGGGTTGTTTTTTACTGTTTTACACCCACAGTAGTGTCTCTACACCTGCAGAAATCTTGATCATTTCCCTTTAATGATGATTTGGGCAAAAAAAATACCATGCATGATTTTTACCTTCTATGATTATATTTGAAATTCTCTGTGGTTGTGTGGGTGATTAATGGATTGCTTCAATATTTACAACAGATTAAACTTTTTCAATCATGGTAATTTTGTTATGAACATAAGTGGAATCAATGACATTTTTGTTATCTTTTTTGGAGTTAGCCGTTTCCTATGATTTTGTTGAATTAGAGAATGGTATATATAAGTTGTGGGACTAATGCAAACTTGCGGACTTGGCAATGACAGAGCAAAATATTAAATGATGAAAATTGAGACATTTGAATGGCAAGAGAAATGGGGGAAAAGCTTAATGTGAAAGCTCGATGTTACATTATTCTCTACTCTCAAATGTCCAAGTTGAATTTTGTGCTCAAATTTCATTGATAGTGCAACCCTTTATAGATCACTAACAAACAGTATATTTTAGGTGAGGGAGAAAAGAAAAAAAGAAAAAAAAGGGGGTAATGGCAAAATGTTTTATTTTCATACCCATAATAAAAAAATAATAATGTGATGCAAAGAAGATACTATTGATAAGTCTTTTCTTTAAAAAAGAAAAAGAAACCAATATTATTTATAAAATTATAGAAATAGAAATTACTTATCAAGAACCAGTGGTTTCAGGACAACAAGAATGTACTGCTCTATGATTATGAGAATGTTTCAGCCGTTCAGGAGAAAAAGATTCAACCTTCAGTTGTGAATAGTGAATAATCATAATAATTAATTAATAAAATATATGTTTAGGAAGAAAATGAAAAAGAAAAAAAAATGGAAGAAAAGAAATATCCCAGGAAAGAATTAATTAATTAATTAAATGAATAAAATACAAGGTGGTGGGACAGAAATAAGTAGAGATCATGAAGAGTGATGGAGGGCAAGTCAATTTCATAATGGAGGTTCAAAAGAATTGTTAGGTATGTTGGCACTGAACAAAATGAGTGTGTAACAGCAAAGAGAGGTCTGTTAGAATAGTATAATATATAGTTGGCAAATCTGTCAGTAATAAAAGAGAAAAATGGAGTTTTCAAGCAAGCTTGCCCTTCAAGAGAAGAACCTCCCCTGCCCTTTCACATTCAACTTTAAACCAAACATTAATAAAACTACTTGTTTTACTTAAAAGATTCCGAATAAAACATCCAAAGAGTATCACCGGCTTGACGGTAATAAAAACTTTACTCTCATAATAATTCTTCAATTTTCTAGAGTACGTGGAGGACTCACTTGGTTCAAGATTATTTATTTTGATTTAAACAAATATATAATCATAAAAATGATTAAAGAAAAGCTGTGATGTTAAAAGTATTAAAATGGGGGTGGCTGTGTGGGAAAGGAAAATACAAGGAGTAAAGTGTGAGGGAGAAAAGGAAAGATTAGGTTCTGTAATAATTTAACCTGCAAGAGCAGTTGGCAGTAGTTAGTCTGTCTTTTAACAATTAATCATGGATGTCACCTGTTAACTTGAGCAGGTAAAAGGCAAAATTTTTTTCCCTCTCTCTTAAGCTGTCATTCATTCATATTGTTGTGTGTTTGTGTGCATATATATTGTATCTGATCTATGATAAAGGAAGGAACTTGATGCTTCCTTTGCTGTTTCTGCAAGTACCCAGTTGGCAAAAATTGGTCTTTCTTGTATAATTTAAGCAAGCATTTGATGCTCTTAAGGGTACTACCTTATGCCCATTAATAGGTTTAGAGGGTACACTCTCCAGCCTCTGTTCATAATCTGTTTTCCTCCTCCGTAATTTCAGTAGAATTAAGTGCTTTTTGGAGATCGGAAGAGCGTCGTTACCCATCCTGGGAATATCTCTAAGGGTACCTAAAAACTGGGATTCTAGTGGGGTTGTTGAGTTTGCATTTCAAAGGTTCCTCTGCAGCTGCTGGTATCTTTTGCCCCAATAAGGCCTGGTTTGGCATCATTTTCTTCCAATAGTTAAATGCTTTCCATTTATAGTCGAGGGAGAACATTCAATGTCCCTTCATGTTAGTTTAAGTGCTTAATTCTGTTGATTATAACTTAAGTGCGAAATTTCACAGATAAAAGAGAGAAAAAAGAAAAAAAAGGGAATCTGCTTTTTTTTTTTCGTTAGTCTGGTGAGCTGTTGCTTACCAATGCCCTTTCAATTTTCCACTGTCTACTTTAAGCTCTGAAAGATTCATACTTTCTTGTCTTGGGAGAATTACTTTTTCCATATGAAAAATAGACTTCATCCTAGGGTTCTTGAAATGGGAGTTTAAGTAGATTTTATGCTTGGTATATTGGATTTTCACCTTTTCCTTTGGTCTCTGTAAGATGCTGCAATGAGGGGTTTCTTTTGCTTTTATTTAACTCCATTCCCAATTCTATAAAGCTGCCAATATTATTTGTTCCTTGTTGAGTCCTGCAAGATATTACCAGCCATTTTTGGTCAAACTCCTCACCTTTTCCATTTCAGTTATATAGTTTCTTCTGTCGTACATTGTATCCGGTTCTCTCTGGTTATAGTTTTGAATTTTTGGGGTTGGATTGAAGTTGGGTTGATTTAGTTCCAACTAGTTGTTGGTATTTTCTTGATCATGGATAGTGAAGATAATGTGGATAGGGGATTCCAGCAGAGAAAAGGGGATACTATTCTGAATTGCCCTTCTTCTGGGGTTGTCACAAATTCGATATACGAAAAGTTTCCGGGATTGGGAATGAGTTCGGAATCCATGTTCAAGTCTGCGAATGCCGAAGACCCTTTTTACGGTTCGGGGTGGGACGCGATTGTTTCGATGAATCCAAGTGGGAATTTCGGAGGTTCAACTGTTGTTCCTCAGAATGAGTTTGCCAATTCACATTACTCGGTTGTGCTCGAAAACCAGACTGTTAATTTCCCAACTGACTCTTGTTTAGCTGATATGATACCCAAGATTCCAAGTTTTGCAAGTGGAAGTTACTCAGAAATGACCACTTCTTTCAGAATCCCTGAATGTGGCCCAATTGCTGAAACAAGTCGCCATCCAAATTATGCTCGAAACAACATAGGGAGAGTCGATAGGGGCTTAACGAACATGGTAGATTCTCAGGAGCATTGCCAAAGTTCAGATGATGGGCTAGTAGGGGCTTCACCCAATGGAAAGAGGAAAAGAAAAGCATCAGTTGGAGCTTCACCTCAGGTAAATTTAACAGAAGTTTACTGTCCATTCGATAGTATCCCATGAATATAGTCCCCTGCATCTTTTCACATAGATTAAGAAAGTGGAATTTAACAGAAGTTTACTGTCCATTCTTGGAAAAGTGGAATTTAAGAATGTTTTTCCTAATAATTTAATTATTTGTACACTTTAATAGTTATTATTTGTTGATGACAATGCACATTAAAAAGGGGTATATAAGAAAAACTAAGAAATGAATTAGGACTATAACTGGAACGGATGAAAAATGAATAATGGACTATTTTCACGGGATGGAGGGAGTATTAAGGAAGATAATTAGTAGCTGAAATCTTGTCCATTATATTTTTGAGTTGCGTCAAACATACAATTCAGTGTCAAGTAACTTTTACCATTTGGCTTGTTATTCGTCACAGAACATTGAAACCAAACACCAGAAGGATCTGGCAGGAGATGTTTCTGAACCCGCAAAAGAAGATGACGATAAGGATCAGAAATTTGAACAAAATGTTGGTGCAAATTCGCGCAATAAGCAAGATGTTAAACAAGGCAAGGATAATTCTACTTCAGCCGAGCCTTCTAAAGAAAATTACATACATATAAGGGCCAAAAGGGGCCAGGCGACAAACAGTCATAGCCTTGCAGAAAGGGTACTAAACTCCTAATTTCAAACTAATAATTAACGCGAAGTCTCTGCTTGTTTTTGGAGAAAAAATGACTCTGTTTTGTCTCAGGTGAGAAGAGAGAGGATTAGTGAAAGAATGAAATTGCTGCAAGAATTAGTTCCTGGCTGTAATAAGGTAACTGGCTTTCTAGTTGAAACTTTTAGTAAATATGTGCGGCCGAATATTAACACGAGTCATCATGATGTCATCTTGAAGATTACTGGGAAAGCAGTAATGCTTGATGAGATTATCAACTATGTGCAATCGCTGCAACAGCAGGTCGAGGTATGCGTAATCGACTTCACGAAAAATATATGTTTGCTAGCATAAAGAAGATAAAAGTCTTATTGATATGATCATTTTAATGCTTGTAGCAGTTAAGTAGATATATATATATATATATATATATATCTGAGAGATAGTCTTGATTAGTCGAACCCTGTTCGGCTGTTCCCTACTTTGAAGAAGAGCATTAGAAAAGAAAAGAACTTTATGATATAGGAAAAGATATTTTCAGTCATATTTCCTCGTACCAGAAATGAATTTTTAGAGGTCCGTGGTTGTGAAAATGGGTATAGAATATAATTATGCTCTGTATTGCTTGGAACTAAAATGTGAGAAGGGTTCGTATCGTTTCCCCACTCACCTCCAAATAAGTTGCTTGACGTTTGTATTCATTGACAACAGTTGTTACTGGTTTTGTAATGTTATCCATATTGTTTGGAAGGATTGAAATCTTGGAAGTTTTCCCAATTTAATAACAATGCCAAAAACTTTCTTCTTGCAGTTTTTGTCAATGAAACTTGCAACAGTAAATCCAGAATTGGACGTCGACATAGAGCGGATTCTATCCAAAGATGTGAGATACATATATTCACTTTGCATAACTTATTTTGAAACCCAAGAAAAGTAACTGATAATATCAGGATTTTGCTATGCTAGATTCTTCAATATCGTGGTAACAATCCATCTCTTGGAATTTGTCCTGGTTCATCTCATCCTTTTCCGGGATTCTCCCCGGGAACATTTCCAGGTGTACAGGGTGCTAATCCTCCGTACCATCCCTTACCTCAGGTAACATCAAAATCTCTAGGCTTACTTATTATGGCTGTCTTTGCAAGCTAGTAAAATGATGCATATATTTCTGCAGAGTTTCTGGAACAATGATCTTCAAAGTATTCTCCACATGGGGTTCAACGGTAATCCCCAAGGAAGCAATGTGGGACCAAATGGTAATCGTCTCGACCTATTAAGATTCCACGACATATTGGTCTCACTTGCCGGTTTCGTTATTCTCACAACTTGATCTTATTGCGCAGGGCTGTCGAAAATGGACCACCTATAGATTTTGCTCAGAAAATTAAAGTTATTGTTCCAGCTAACAGAAAATTCAGAAATTCCTACATCATGAAGTGGAGATTTTCATTCCAAAGTAAAAGGATGCCTAAATTCTCCTTTTTCCAGTGCTGTATAGGTTATCAGTTTCTAACTTTTTGTTCTTCGAATTTTAGCAGAAGAAAATGACTTATATTAGATTTACCAAGCCATGTAAATTTCAAGCTCGACTATGATTTCTGAAGATGATGAATATCCATTGATGTTTTATAGAGTAGTTATGAAAATATATGGGAGAAGCAAATTGAAGAAGGTATTAAATTTTTTCCATGTAAAGTGCACAATTTCGAATATGAGAGTGTTAGATTGCTATTATTGTTTTATCTTATGCTGTTTAAGGATTGTGGATATTAATAATATTGTCTAATAATAATGTTTCTATAATTTAATAATTATTATCAGCTTGGCCTAACAATGGAGAAACTATTTGAAGGGGTTTAAAAAGGTTAATGAACATCTCGAGTGCATGCATCCCACGGATTGCAACCCTATGAAGGAATTGTTGGAGCAATGGACATCTCTTGCAAATTAGTATAAGGCCCAATTTAGGCCATGTGAATTTCATGATGGGTTTATTGACCCTCTTGCAGTCTAATTTTTGCAGTCATTTTAGGATGCATTAATCTTCTTCTCCTCCGTAGTTGAAGCGATGAATGGAGTCGGAGATTTATATTCATAACTAGTATTTGCTTCCGTGCGTTGCACGGTCAAATTTTATGGACAAAGTATAACGTGAGGAAATTCAGCAACATAGGAGCAAAGTAATAAACAAAGTAGCATTTTAAAATAACAAAAATAAATATTTTGTTAATATTATTAAAAATTTTGAAAAACCCTATTATACACAACATTCATTGTTTTATTAATTGGCTTCTTATTATTAATTTCTTATCACATCTAAGTATTTTCATATCAAGATGATTCACAACTCTAAACACTGCTATGTTAAATTATCCACGATTGAATATTGACTTCTTAAAGTGTAATTGAAAAGAGGTTAATTTTGACTCTTATTATTCGTCATAACAACGAACAATTAAAGTCTATAAATTAACATTAATTCTTATTAGCAGTTATAATAATCTAAAACAAATTCGACATGTGTTGATATTATTTCTCTGACCCGTAGATAACTTCTAATGTTCTAAGGAATATTTGGTGACAATCTTTCTAATAATAAAGTCTAAAAAGAGAATAAAAAAATGTAATTAGATTTATATTGTTTATATATATAATTATTTGTATTGAAAAAATTAAAAATACATGATCATATCAAGTAGATCAAGACCACCAGAAGGAGATATATTCTGAAGACATAATTCATTTACTTTTTTATTTTTTTACTTTAGAACATCATAACTTATATACATAATTTATTTGTTTTTTCATTTTATTTTTTTTACTTTAGTTTCCGGTATTGGTAAGTTTAATAGAACTATTTTTTTCAAAATATGTATTGTTTAAACTATTCCACTAATATACATAACTGCTCACTATTAACACCACCCATTATCTTCCTTTTTAAACTCATTACTGTTCTCTATACACCACAATTTGAATATTATTTTTTTATTTCTCTTTTTTAAACTTTAATTTTCTTTAACTGTTTTAATATTGAGTAAAGTAATCACCCACTACCTTATTAACAGCAAAGTGCAGTTATGCTTTTACAGTTTTTGTTATCAATCGTGAGCGGTTAATGTAACCTACCCATATACTAGAATTAAAGTTAAAAAAATAAATAAAATAAAAAAAGATTCTATCAAACAAAATCTAAAGCCAAATTGAATCTTTTCTAATTGAAGATTCAATTTTACTTCTTTTTTTTTAATAGAGTAATTTATTAATCAATTGAACTACTTAGGCCGTGCATTAAGGAGGCAATAAGAAAATCATGCGCCTCCTTCCATACATGTGTGGACAAAAATGTTTATAAAGAGAAAATTAAAAAGAATTTAAAAAATATAATTAGAAAAGCATAGCTCATATACATAAATCATTTGTATTAAAAAAATTAAAAATACATGATGGTAACAAATAAACCAAGAGCACCAAAAGAAATATCCTGAAAACAGAACTCATTTTTTTCTAACTTTAGAAAGGTATAACTTATATATATAATTCATTTTTTTATTTTATTTTTTACTTTAATTTTCTATATATTAGTAAGTTTTATAGAGCTATTTTTTCCAAAACATATATTGTTTTAACAGTCCAACTAACTTTTTTTTAACCATTAGTGTTATCTATATACCAGAACTTGAATCTTCTTTTTTCATTTCTTTTTTTTAACTTTAATTTTCTTTAACCATTTTATTATTGGTTAAAGTAACAGTCCACTATCCTATTAACCACAAAGAGCAATTGTGCTTTTACAATTTTTTTCTTTTTATCAATAGTAGACGGTTATCAATAATAGTAGGTTATGTAACCTACCAATATACAAAAATTAAAATAAAAAAATAAAGTAAAATAAAAAAGATTCTCTCAAACAATATTTGAAACCAAATTGAAAATTTTCCAATTGAAGATTTAATTTTACTTCTTCTTTTATTAATATATAGATGTTAAAAATGATGCTATCCAAACAGATCGGACTCTGTTGGCGTTATTTAATTGGAGGTCAGGCTCCCATATGTTTCAATAGCCGGATCGCTCTCTTATCACCTAGACTGCCCCTCAATTATAATCCACAATGTCTATTTCCAGTTGCATTTTGAGTGATTCAGTCCATGTGCAGACATTATTCTTATGTTCTGAGATGTACTACGAATTAGAGAACAGTTTCAAGAGCTTAGGTCATAGCATTATATCTATCTACCTACCTACCTGAGTAATGTTATACTAACATAATATAAAATACTACCTCCATCTCATAAAAATAAGCTCATATCAACTAATTTCTTATATTAAAAAATGTGAATTAATATGGCTACAAATATAAAATTTACACTTAATTTCCTCATATACCCTTATTCAAGACTAATTCAATTTAATACACTACAAATTTATTAGTAGTTAGACTAAAAGTATAAATAATGACACGCCAATGAGGCCTAGCCCATTTGGTTAGGATGCTAAACTGAGGTATATAGTTTATTGTAGTATGCATTCCCAGTATATTTGAGTTTATATTGTTAATTTTTTTAACACTGAATATCTATACACATTTATACTGCTATGATGCAGATTTGTTATTGTATTTAAAAAATAATAATAATAATATAAAGAATGACAACACTCAATGGGATCTTATTTTTCTGTATATCTACTCATATACACGCCGTTAGTCAGATACTAACACAACGCTCTCAAATTCCGCTTAATCTTGAATTTAGACAATTTTTTTCGTTTTACTGTCTGAAAAAATTGAAAAAGGGACTCTGAGAACTCCATTAATGATGAGTTGTACTTTACTTTAACAAAGACAAGTTGGGCCTTAAATTTTAATAAAGAACTTTTCATCTAACACAAGAGTTTGACCCCATGGCCAGGAGATGCTCTGTTACAACTTACAAGCCAATTCTGAGAAAATTATGATACCCCATTAATGAAATCAGCTAAACAATTTGATTATTAACAACTTTATTGATGGACCATAGCCCAAATATAACCCTACCACTTTGACAATCAATGTTACATTCAAGTTCTTAGCTACCAAATCATATAAGGGCCTAAATTCATTGCTTCATGAATTATTTTTTATCTAACTTAAATTTAATTAGTATCTACAACTTAAATGTTAGCAAAGAGAGGTAGATAGGTCTAAAATTTTCAAGCAATTTGCCTATGATGATGCAATGCATTTTTCCTTTCATGCTTCAAAACTGAGAAATTCCATCATGTTGAGTCACAAATCCAACTTGAAGACACCAAAGAAAAAAAAATAAAGCCTTGTTCAGCTGAGAATTGTTAAAACGGCAGGCAATTTACCGAGCAAGAAATTGATGAACATTATTTTGAGCAGAGAAGCAAAGTATCCCCTCTGCTGCTACTATTTCAGCTGTCACTGAATCTCGTATTTGATTTTGAAGGACAAATTCTTCTTACAAAAGAATATACCAACAAACAAAAGAATCTAGGAACACAGAACTTACAAATCTGAAAATGAAAAACTGATATAATAACAAATACCATCATTTTCTACTGGTTTCTTCTGATTCCATAATGCCACACCAAAGAGCTGTAGTTTCTGATGCATTGCCTCCGATCAGGAAATTCCTTGGGCCGGGTACCGTAAGGACAGTATTTTTTCATCTCCAGAAAACTAGAGTTTCCAAAAAGCTTCTCTATGTCCAGATTGTGAGTTCCATGGAGAGATGCTAACTTGAGTAGCCAGGATCTAACCCGGAAATGGTTGATTAAGGATTTACATGTTCAGCGTCCAACCTACTTTCAGTTACTCTACCTGCTCCCCAATTAAGTCGAGCCCAACGAGCAGGAATGATATGCCCTGAAAGAGCAAGAAGTAAAAATGAATCCCCTGTGCAGAGAGGAGACTTCTAGCTGAAGCTGTCAAAAGAAGAAAAGCGAGTGTCAACTCCTTTGTATATATTCTGTTGTGCTTTTTCTTCCTTGAAGCCCTCTGCTC
>CAVNYN010288635.1:0-42472 GCA_963692815.1 Nyctanthes arbor-tristis | reverse complement strand
AAAAAAAAAAAAAAAACCAGCTTCAAAGAACAACTATACCAAATATCATTCCAATAAGTGCATACGTTCATAAGGGAATAACATTATAAGAACATAACAGTCTGATGAGGACTAGTTCAGTAGAATGGTTCCATGAAGTCTACTAGCCTGGGATACGGGCACCATCTAAGTCTAGCTTGGCAAGACTTTTAGGTTGACAACCACTTCAATACGCTGCCCTTACAGGCCAATTTTTTATGGGTCAGTTCTACCTAACATTCCTCTCATGATGATTATTCAACTGCCCTGAACAATCTTCCCATTGATATCAACCCATCATGAACCCGGGAAGGAACTATCTACAGCCTACAAGCTAATTCAATATAATATAAGCTGCAATAACACATTTCAGTCCCTCTCAAAATGATCTCAAATGCATGACTGGACTAAGTCAATAAAGCAAGCCAATGCATTATCAAACACTGCTTAAATAGTTAAAAACCACATAATCAAACTGATAAAAGTTAAAGAAATTTATACTCAAGGTAGCTCGAAAATCCTGACCAGGCCATTGAACTAAAATGTACCATTTTATGTATGATGTCTAATACAAAATTCAGTTAAAGAAAGATTAAAGCAAAGAATCCTCGAACTTCATCAGCCAAGTACATAAATTACACACCAGAATAGGCAGATTTTCACGCAATCCCAATACATACAGCTCAATAGATCAACTCTAAACAGCAGACACAAAAGCAGCATGTGATATTATTCCAATATCATGCATCATAGACATGATTCTACTGCAAACATAAATTCACTAATATGATCCATGGAATCTACCCAGCAAACATAGCATATTAAAAAGCTTTATGTTCGTAAAATAAGTCGGGTAAATGATCTAACAACAAGGAACTAAGCTTGCTTCCATTAAATTTAAGGCCATCCACAGGAATAGTTTTTTCCCACTACCTTGCATTTCAGTATAATAATACAATCCAACGAAGCTCAAACTATAATCAGCTGTACAGCCAATTCATCACCATCACGTAGAAGATATTTATCTTGTATGACACAAGCAGAAAATTCGAACCAAGTAAACAACCAGATAAAATATGAAAAACAGAAACTCTGTGCCTCCAAATAACACAATTCACAAAAAGCACTCAATCTTCAACATCCGAACGGGCTGAATCTAATAGTTCTTTCCACCAAATGAAAACCAAAAATTCTTGAAATTCCAAAATATTACTCTTCCTCGTCACTCTCATCACTAAAATATCCTTTCCTCTTCTCTCTCTTTTCCTTCTTTACTTCCTCCCTTTCCCTTTCCCTTTCACTTCTCAGCAATCTCTCCTCCGCCCCTTCGCCATCAACCACAGATGCCCAATTATCCGTCTCTAAAACTCCTTCTCCCTCATCATCCCAATCATGATTTCTCCCACCATTTCCACCACCCAAACCCCGCCCTTTTTTCGCGACAGGCCTTTCCCTTGCCCCCAAAAAATTCCTCGGACACTCGTACGACAAATGCCCCTCCTCACCACACTCATAACACCTACTCTTATCCTTGTAGACCTTCTTCCTGATAAACTCCGATGCGCGTCCATTGTCCGTGGCAATGGAGGCTCGCAAAGTCCTCCCGTTCAAAACCTTCTTGTCAATTCCTTTCACGGCCTTTAAAGCATCATCTCGTGCAACAAAGAGGATAAAGGCTACACCGCAGCTCTGGCGCGTGGCGCGGTCCTTAAGGACGGTGACTTTCGCGACTTTGCCGAAGGTGGAAAATAGTGTAAAGAGATCGGAATTCGTAAGGTTGTAGTCTAAATTAGTAACATAGACTGTCGATTTCGATGGGGCAAGGCCGCCACTGCCCTTGCCTCCACGTGAGGGTTTCCCGGCGGAGGTAGAGCTTTGCGGCGCCGCAGCGGCGGCGTAGCGGTAGTAGAAGGTTTCATCATCTTCATCGTCGCTGTAGCTCTTCTTCTCGGGCATTTTTATTTGCGCGTGAGAATTACCCGATTTCTCGATTATATACTTGACTCCCCATTTCCCTTGAAGTTGCTGGGGCTAGTAAACACGACTCTCCGAGGTCCACAGTTCGTCTTCTATTTTTTATATTTTATTTTTTTTACGGAAGGAAATTTTCATTACAATAGAAATAGAAATCTACAACAGGGGGATATCATCTTTTTACAAGGAGACAGAACAGAAACAAAAGAAACTAAGGAAGAAAAACACGTTAGCATCAAAGAACAGCAAAGTCTTGTCTTCAGAAAAAACTAGTATGTCGCTCATTTCGGATTTCGACTTTAAAATTGGTTCTCAAAATTGGTACAGGAAAAAGAAATGACTGTGCAGGTCAATTTTTTTTTTTTTTTTTATAATGCAGATGAACAGATTGTCATTCGTGCTTTTACATAACTGTAGAGAAGAAACCTCTTTTCCCATCAATGAGAAGTCAAAATTAATCCAATCACATTGACAAATTCTAAGTGACAACACTCAAAAATTATGACATCGTACCATTTTTATTTTAACTGCGGGAAACAAACTACGCTTTGACATAGAAATAAGGCAAATGATTCTAGAATCACCATTTTAAATGTATAGTTCTGTAGAGAAGCATCAAAATTCGTCCAAATATTCACAACTATTGTTTAGAGCGGATCACATTGAAGATGAAGCCTTGTGTTCGTTGAGGAATTTGATTACATTGAAGAAACTAAATTCTCCGAGTCGACAGAGGATTCGGATTCAGAAAGTGAGCCCTGCATCCATCTCTTCAGCATCTCGAGGGCAGCTTTTGGTTGATCCATGGGAACCATGTGCCCGGCTTCACGGACCTGTTTGCATTCAAACAGATAAATTCGTGCTCTGCTGAACAATTACTTGAATTAATAAGCAACAAAGTTGAAACATTAAGAGGGAAATATACCTTCAAGAAACTAAGGGGCCCCTGGCTTTTCAATAATCCGGCTGCAGATCCATCAACTTCAAAAGGGACTTCAGAAGATGCTACGAACTCTTTTTGACCACTCCATTCCATTGCATGAACCCATCTTGAGTTACCTGCTCGATTGTCGGGCACAGGTAAACTAAGATAACTGGATAAAATGCAACTTGAACACTGAACAAGGAACAGCATCTGAGAGGGAAATTTGCAGACTGCGTTCATGTTGGTTCCAAGTGGATATAAACTATCAATCTAACAAGTTATGCAAGTGTTCACTTATTTGAATATAATGTTCATCAACCCACTTCATTAGCCACAAAAAGATTAAAACAAGGGAAATGAATAGGGAACCTAATAAATGAAACAATCCTCAAATGAGTCAAAGCATGCGACTAATTAGCTAAAAATTGACAGCTTGTACTTAGTGAGGGAACAAACACAGATGGAGTGTGAAATTTTTGGAACTTAAAAGCCATCAAAATTGGCTGGGACTCATGTACTCTATTTGGAAAGTTCGCACGCTGCAATTCACATATGACAAGAAGAAACTTCACTTATAACAAAAGAGAGGGTTTGGGGGCCAGCGACAGAACTTACCTAGCCAGTTACATATAAGATCATATTCTCCGGCATATACAAGCAACTTCACTCCATCTTCAAGGAGAGCAGGAATCCCAACTTCAAGATTTCTCATCCAGTCCATAAGCATGGCCTGGTACACAGTAGGACTGCATGAAACAAAATCTATATCCCCGACTCCTAGCACATCCCTGACAGACTTCTGGTTGAGAAACTCCTCCAAGTTTGAGAAGTCATAGCAGAGGCTGCCTTCACACTTCTTTCTAATGTCATAATACTGCAAGGGAAAGAATCATAGGCAGATCAATATAAGATTGCAACACTATCTTTTGTATGGAGAAAGACTATTAACCTGGTGTTCTTATCTAAATATGCAAAATACATATCTCTGCTAAGATGATTCAAAACCAGATTTTATCATCACTAATTTGTTTGTTGCAAACTTATCATTGAAATGATGCTAAACCACAGTATATATCTACCCTTAATTTGTACCTTTTTATGTTCTTATGGCTATGTTTTTATGCCTCAATGGCAGGAATCAAGAAGTGGCTCATAAATGCATCTCACTCCATTCAACCCCACCAAAAGAAATGGAAAAGCAAATTTAAAGACTTCCTTACGTTCATATCACCAACACGAACTAGGATAGCATTGAAAATGGTATTGCAAACAAGATAGGCAGCCAAGCAAGAGATAGTTCCATCAGTGCCTGAAACAGGAAAAACAATGAGCATTTAAGCAGACAACAGCTTTGGCACTGAAAAATAGTAGTTCATATGCCTGAAGGCAAGGGACGGAGATCTCCCACCAAGTTACCACGGCAAATGTAGGGAAAAACTTGTATAAACTTCCAGCTACAATAGAAGCTCTTCTTCCCATGAGAACGACATGGACAGACATCTTAGTAGTGGTATCTTATGATGAGTGAAGACCTTTAAACGAAAAAATTATAGAAATGATATGTAGTTTTACCGCAAAGCTTTATTGCCGATTTACATAAAGGAAGTATCTTGTTGATACGGTCATGAGCGGACTGCTTAATTAGTCCCATGTCCAGTGCATAATCAGCATAAGCAGCATACTGAATTCCTGGATCAGTGAGCCCATTTCCAATAGCAAATCCCTGTATAAAAGCTACAACTTACAAAGATTGACATAATCATAAATACACATCACATAACAGATTGGGAAGTACCTTCAGATTTACATGTATTCCTTCTTTTGCTTTGTTACCTTGGTGGACTCGAGCAGCAAAAGCAGGAATGTAATGCCCAGCATATGACTCCCCAGTAATGTAAAAATCATTTTTTGCAAGCTGAGGATGCTCCTTAAAGAATGCCTATATCAAGAAAAACTGCCTTAATTGGAAAAATGTATAATATATTATATGAGAAACAGACGGCAGAATATCCTATAATTTCCTTTACCATGATCGAATAGAAACTGCACGAGTAAGTGCACTTTAATCACTTAAGAGGACATACATTTACAGGAAACAAAGAGCAGTTTCAGAACAAATATATAATACAGATAAGATGATGAGATGATGATTTTACCCCTTAATCTCTATGCCAACTCAGACCAGATAGTTATTTGGGAACTAAAATACAGACTACAATTATGTCACATAATTAACAGCAAGCTACTCAAACTTCAAAATGCTTTGATCTGGCTGGTTAAAATGAATTGAAAAGACGATGGTAAATGTTACTCTCTTTTTCTTTATCCATCTGTGTTTATCTCAGTTTACTTCTTACAGTTCATATTATTATCAATAAAGAGGAGCTATAAGTACCTCCAAACCAGAAACTGACCTGTAGAAAGTCATATAAATCACTGCTAACATCCTTTTCATTATGGCGAATGTCGCGCCTGTCTGTACTATAGCTAAAGCCAGTCCCAGTAGGCTGGTCAACAAACAAAATGTTCGACACCTGTAGCATAGTCACAGAAACAAAATCAGTTTTCCCTCGAGAAAAATGTCATAACTAGCGTCCCAATAATCTGAAATTTAAACTTGAAAACAGAACAACATCAATGGTCCAAGGACCTAATGGGCATGCAAACTAAAATATCCTACAACTATCTATCATTTCATCACGAATCCCAAGCCTAAGCTCACCAGGTTACTCAGTCATTTTAAGTTTTAACAAACACAATCAATGGTCGCAAACTAAAATATCCTACAACTATGTATCAATTCATCACAAATCCAAGCCTGAGCTCACCAGGTTACTCAGTCATTTTAAGTTTGAACAACACAATCAACACGTTTAATAACTCCTCTTGAAGTTGAACAATATCTCAATAAATAAAATCTCTCTCAAGTTTTATGCTGTGATTATCCAAGACAAGCACTTGCGATGGCATGCACCAAAATTTTTTTCTCTTGACAATGACAATACATAATATTTTATATGGTCTACAGTACATTATCAAGACCATGAAAATGGGATCACACTCTTTGAAGTTAGCATACAACATGAAAGGCATAGTAAAATAAAGGAGAGACGAAGAATGTTGCATGGCAGGTAGTTACCTAAAGGAAAACACACACATCCACTCATGACAAACTTCTTAAGCACTTACTATAATTCTATGGTCAAATCAATATGTATATTCATTCGCTCAATATTAACTTATGCATGAATGCACTTTCAATTATTCATTCTCTTCATGTATTTGTAAAATTTTATTTTAGTCCAATATTTCCGCCTGATAAGACTAACTTCTGGAGCTTATCCAATGTTCTGAGTTCCAAAATTTGAAGTGTTCCTGTACCATAAAAGTGCAATAGCTTAACAATTTTCTCATATGGTACTGGTTCATTGTAAGTTAACTAATTACCCATTAGTTTTCCTGTTTCTATCTTAAAACAAAAATAAGTTAATGTGAATGGTGGATAAGCATGTAATATTTGTGGATCTGCAAAATATGAGAATGAGAAGGATTTAAAAACTAAATTTTGTTTTCAAATTGAAATACAAAATTAAACCCATTAAAAGTGTATTGTTAGTTCAGAAAAATGAGGCGCAATTCATAATTCCACTTAATATTTTTCATTTCTAAAGCTGGACCTGATCCAGGTTTCCTTGAGCAGTGAGTGGATATAGGCCAACTGGCAGTCCGTCCCCCACCACAACCCCCCCCCCCAAAACCCAAAATTATTTTTATGTTTAAAAAAAAAAAAAGAGAGAGAAAAAAGAGAAAAGAAACAAACAAATCCTACTTCAACCAAATATTTTCCTTATAACAGCCCTTCTCAATAAAACTCCTAAATCCGCCCCTGTGCTTGAATGATTCTTTTTGCATCTGACTGACATCCCAATATTCCAAAAGATACCTATAAGAAGCCAGGGTACCAAGCATTCTGCCTTTCCAATATTAATTTTAAAAAATAGAGCATATATATATATATATATATATATATATATTCCAGAATTTACAGCACTTCCTTGTTAGATAGAGCAAAAACATTGAAAGATATTCTGAAAATTCTATTTACATAGAAATATGAGTAGAAAATGACTGAACTTCTAAAACCGCACATCTGGTGTTAAATGAAATGAGCAGTTGCCTCTGACTAGAGGGAAAAAACACAATCTTAAACGAAGAAATTCCAGAATAGAAAATGAAGTTGGTAGTCCATTCTTGCTCATCTCATGTATTGATAGGAAGAGTGAGAATACGCATGTAAAATTTTAATGTGCAGAGACCTCATATCGCTGTGACAATCACCTCAAAACATCGATGGCGGATAACAAAAGCTCAGTTTCAGCCAAAATAAAATATTTACCGTGTCCCACCCATATTCATTCCACACAAGAGACAAATTATTGGCAATACTGAAAGGTCCATTTTCATAGAAAAGAGCCATCTCACTGCTACAGCCTGGCCCTCCAGTCAACCAGATAACAACAGGGTCCTCCGTGCTGTTGCGTGATTCGAAGAAGAAGTAAAACATTCTGCAACCATTAACAGTAACTTAGCCTCAATCCAAACAATCATGTAGTGTGGATGTAGGATCAACAAGCAACTAGCAGAGTAAGAGTAGATGAATTATCGCAGAGGAAAAATCAATATGTACTAACTGAGACCAAGAAATTGAAAACTTCAGTAGTGATCAGTCTTGGGACCAATAATTACTATCTCAGCTGTCGACCAAGAAAAAGAAAAAATTGAGTCTGAATCTATGACACACGCATTGTCAATTGCCATATGCAAAGAACGTTAAAACATTGGATAATTTTTGGCAAGTGACATTGACCGTTTTGCCTAAAGAGAAGTATCAAAAGCAATGGTAACTGAACATGTAGTAATCAGTATTTCCCTTTAACTAAATAAGGAAACAGGGATCCATTATAAATTGATTTCTCCGTTCAACCAATCAAGGATTACTAAGCAACAGAGTAAAAGATCTATATACACTCTTATAGCATACCCAACAATTTCCAGTAAATTTTAGATTATCAATTTTTCCAACATTGTTTTATTTTGCTCAATGTAGGCATTTTTTCCTCAGACTAATGTTCTTGGTAAGAGGTATATTGAACAGATAAACCTGGCCTTTGTCAAATTGGAAAATAATGCTACTTTGCACTGTAATTAGAAAAGCAATATAAATAACAAAACAATTAGACTGCAATAGGAGAAGCGTTAGCTTGCTAAAAATGAAGTTTTCAGTGACTGATCAGGATAAACGATTAGTTTCTATATTAACAAACATCTTAGTATAAGCCCCCTTTTCGGTGTGATAATCCCAGTAATCAGATTAATCACTATAGAATTCGAATAGTAAACAATATAAGGAAACACTATTATTCAAACACAGGAGCCCCGTTAATTATATTCGTATCAATGAGAATGAAACGTCAAAAGTCAATGACCAGAGCAACAATAAAACTAAACAAATAGGCTTTTGGACACAAGGTTTATACTTAGCAGCATGTGAGTGTTGAATCTGATAGTAGCCAGCGTAGTGGCCGAGGTCTTGGACCGAAACTCCGGCAGTATCAACCAAGTTCGGGAACTTAAACGCCTTCTCCACAATTTTTGGACCGTTGGATAAACTACGATCATCTACGATATTGATTGACTCTTTAGGGAACAAATTGAGCTCTCGTATCAATTTCTCAGCCTGACTCGATGGACTAACTGGCAGTTGAAGCAACGCCGTGACGGAAGAGAAAGGCGATATAAGAAATAGGATGAATAGAGCAGCAGGTGTTGAAGAACGTTTCCTCATTTTCACAGGACAAAACCGAATGGCCGTGGCAGCGGCGGAAGCAGAGGTGGTGGAGGTCGTAGAAAGCTGCAAAAGTGGATATCTCGGATAAAAATCACTTTTCATCACCGACCGAACCTTTCACAGTTTCGCCATTTTCTTCGTAGGGAAGCAAGAATCTTTTCTTTGTTTCAAAACAATCCTTCAAATTTAATTTTAGTTCTTATTCAGTCACTGAATCAATCAAATTTTGTTTGCAAAAAAGAGAAAGAAAAATGGAATAACTATTTACTAGTAAACTGCTTTGCGGTGGATCTGACTGTATGATTGAGACGTTAGCAAATGCGAAGGAAGATATTGCAATGGAAGAAGAAGAGATAAGGCATAGTACTTTTTCGGTGAGTAGAGGAGAAAAATCTCCCTTATGGTCCGTAATAAAGGTTTTTTATTTTTATTTTTATTTTTACTAGAGGACATAGGTGATGAGAGGAAATTAGGGAGGAATAATGCAATGTATCTCGACAAATATCTAGTCTAGTTGATATTTTTCATTGAAAGATAAATAGATAATCACAAATATATAGAGACATCCATCCATTATTATAGATGCCAACTAGACTGAAACTCGTCTTCAATATAGATAAATAATAATATTCATTAGGGAAAGGGAACTTGTGGTTTGAATCCAGAATCTCTCACACTGAAATGTAAATATCTAGTCACTGCGATACTGTTCAATTAGTATTAGTATATTGCTTTAATGATAAGTCCAATGATAATAACGTATGGAGAGGACCAATAGTCATAGAAACTGGAAAGACTATTTAGAAATGAATTAGAGACAATTGAAGAAAAATGATGATAAAAGAAAGAGATACATATAATGAATACACATAATTTGATTTTTTTTTTTTTTTTTGCGTAACTAGGAGAGAAAACTATTTATGGTCGTGGTTATACAATTAACTAGTATATAGTGCTTTTTCAGGTGGAAGGTGAAACTAAGGGTAGAAGAATTGAATAATATGAAGGGAGAAGGCGGAAGACATTTGGATGAGTGTTTATACACGCTTAACGTGTTTTTTTCAAACTATTAAACTCTTTATTGGTTGGAGGGATATTGAAAATAAAATACATATACGATTGACAAAAAACTATATTTTTAAAATATGTGAATATAAGCTATCCATCTTCACTTAAACGTGAGTATTTAGCAAATGCATTATGCATTTTCATCTGGCCTATCATCATGCCCTGTGGGGTGTGATATATCCACAAGATAGGCCAACTACTAATAAAAAACAATTACATATAGAAATCACATAGGATTCTATGACTTAACTGTTTTCAATTGTTATAGTCGATCTTAGAAGAAGTCACAATTGTGCATTAAAATGAATTACATTTTTCATGAGGAATGCATTACTTTTTTTTTCCTTTTGGAATGCATTACTCATTTTAAAACAATAAATGATGTGATTAATTAACTAATTAATGTGTATAGATACGGGAATAAAAAATTATTTAAATTAAATATACACCCGAGTTACTTGACTATATAGAACTAATCCAATAATATTAGTTCAGATCTAACACCAGATACATAGTACAATATAGCGTTATATAACTACGTGACCTATATCAGGGTACGCCAAGTGGAAAATCACAATAATATGAGGTGTCCCGATACACATCATGTGATTGTATGACACCTCATATGGTGTCATATATCTGACGTTATATCATTTTCACCCAACACCCATCAACATTATTTAAATGAAGTGGAAGAGGGTAGAAAAACCCAAATATAGGGTCTTTCCCCTTCACTAATCATTCTCTTACCATAAGATATATTATCTATTTTAAATTTTTGAATACTATAGAAAATTAAAAATGAATGCAAAATTTAGAGAATTTTTTAAATAACAAAACGTATGTTATCATTTATTATTTTTATTACTAGTCAATTTATTTATAAGCATGCTCAGATTGAGATGTGAACATCCTCCAAACTTTTGGATGAATTTAAACAAATTACAAATGTCCAAACTCAGCTAGAACAATCCCAACACTTTAGCACAAACTGTTACGCCCCCATTATTTGTACTGGTTAATAAATTTGTGAGCGGAAGTTTTAATACAAATAGCTGGGACATGACGTACAAAATGAACAAATTATTTCTTGTCTTACATATGATAAGCCATATATATATCTATAAAGAGGTGGACCAAAGTGTATTCTCATAACTCCAAAGATCGGTTCCCTCTACATACAAAATTCTACTTCTATCTACGGGCATGCTCAAACTCCCGTCTTACTTAGCCAATAACTAGCATTCAATCATCTACAAGATTAGAGGAAAGGAAAGTGAGTACAAAATACTTAGTGAATAACAACATGTATTCCTCATACAAAATAATGTAAGAGAAATCGCTTTTATGTACAGAGAGAATCATTTATATGTACAAGTCGGGTCATTACTAATTTAGCTTCTACCCGTAATCTTGCAGGAGTCAATGATTTGAAATGACCATGATCACATAACATGGTCATATACTACAAAGATTACCACATAGCAATGCAAAACGGGTAGATAGGACCACTAGCGATACCCAAAAGCAAGAAAAAATCATTTATCTAAAACAATTGTGGGAAAGAGAGTATCTAATGATCTCCAGAGCAATTTAAGGAAAGCATTAGTTTCAAAAAGGGAGAGCCAAGACACGTGTTACTCACCTCTCAAAGATTCCTTGAATAATACTAAGTTGAAAAGTGCCATTGAAGTCATGATGTTCTTCAATCAAAGTTGTTCTTTAAGTTTGAATATTCCTATATATAAAAATGAGTTTTTTTTTTAAGTGTAAAACTAAGTGTTTGTTGGGTTTTTAGGGTTGTTTTCCTTACCTCAATATTTATGGACGAATTTTCTCTTATATATATATATATATATATATATATGAAGGGCTAGAGATTCACAAAGAAGCAATACAATGAGTCTTGATAGATATGGATGCATGTGGAGAGGGAGAGAGAATATGACAGGTTGAGGAAATCTTTCTCATTCATTTCCTCTATTTATAGTTGTTAGATTCAGTTGTTTTTAATAAATCTTTGAGTTCCACCAATCATATTAAGACACATGACGCAATTTGGCACCGTATGTTTGAAAGGAACGACGTGGCCAAATATGGTTCACTCGTTTATTACTTAGTAAATCATTATACTTTGTGTTGTCATATAATTAAGTCACTGTATTTTGATACATATTACTTAAGAATCACATTATTACTTTAGGTGTCATTTGAGTGACAGACTTATAATCTTCTAATGCAATTCAAGTAATCTTACAATACAATTCAAATAATTATTCAATTATTGTCAAAATAACGATTACACTACTTAATTTATTTTTAAAATTTTGCGGGATGTTAAACAGACTCTCTAAATTCTAGAGTCCATCAAAACGGTCCGCAAATTTTGGATTATATAAGATCATCATCATTAGTTTTAGGTATTTTGAAAAGACCTTTTAAATTTTTTTTGTCCAGGTCAGCATTCTATTTTTAATTTGAAATGTGAAAAAGTTTCTTTTGAAATGAGCAATGGATACCTGTGTACTACATGTGAGCCCAATGAGATATGAATTTTTTTAGAGCAACTCAATGAGATATGTAAAAAGTGTTTTGTTTGTTAATTTTAAAATAGAATTTTATTGCTAACAGTTATTAAAATGATTTCAAAGGTTTTAGAGATTGTTAAATTTAGGAAATGTAAAAAAAGAAAAAAAAAGGTCTACAACATTGAAGGAATTTCTAATTGTCGACTTTTTTCATGAAATGTGGTTTTTTTTCCCTTTTTTTTAACCCCATAATAAGAAGAAACGTCTATAGCATTGCACTGGAGCAAACTCAAAACTAACAGTCTTAGGATAAATGTCAACATAGCTTTATGAGGGGGTGCATATAGTTATGTTATTGATGTCAAGGATGAACATGAAGTTATAGTGAGTTGTCTCTATTGTCTATCAAAAAGGATAACGGGTACAACAACCACGGAAATGGCAAAAGGGATTGCACTACTTAGGTAAGAATGGCAACGGGGTAGGTATGGAGTGGGTACGCCTCCCCGTACCCCTCCCCATACCTGCTCTGAAACCCGATCAATAGGGTTCGGTAGTTGGTACGAGAAAAGTACATGTTACCTGCTTCGTTTTGAAAATCCTAAAAAAATTCAAAAAAAAAATGTAAACTACAAAAAAAAAAAAAAAACCATTCAAATAACAACAACCTTATCAAAACATTAATACTCTTAATAGTTAACAAAATTATATAAAATGAAATAATTTTGATTAACAAAATAGGGTTTATCTTAATTTAATTTCAGTATTTTAAGTAAACCCAAATTTTAAATTATAGGATAAAAGTTAGCTAATATAAAAATTTAACAAAAAAAAAAAGGTTGGGCAAAGTGGTCAAGGCTTATTGCTTTAACCTTTACTATTAGAGTTTGATTATTCACTAACTCACGGTTATGGGCTCTATGAAATGTGGTTCTTGCAATTTTATTTGCTACGAGAAGTCACACATCGATTATGGCCTCTAAGAAATGTGGTTCTTGCAATTTTATTCACTGCGAGAAGAATAACGTTGCATACTTTATTGACACTCATTCATTAAATATTAGTTTTTTCATTGATACCTTGATGTCCTTTCTTATTGAATTTGGTCGTAAGCTTTGATTTGCAATAAAAATTTACATTCCCATCCAGGCTTGCACGTGGTTTGATTTGGTCATGATTTAAAAAAAAAACTAAACCAATTTGAAAACCAACAGTTTTTTTGAAAAAATAACAATTCGGTTATTTTGTCATTATTATGCACACATGTCACTTTTATATACTCTTACATTACGTGAATTTAAAATTTAATTTTAAGTATAATCGCTAGTTGGTTGCCAAATGGAGTTTAAGTTTCTAATGAAAAAATTATGCATTTGGATGAACTGTGTCAATTGTTTATACATCGGGGGCTCCTTAGTTCAAATTTAAAGGTTTAGGATGGAAGTGCAAATGAATTCGAAGGATGGGGACCTTTTCTGCAAATGCCCCTAAAAGAAATAAAAACTCATGATAAAAGCGTAAAATTGGTGAAAAATCTTCACGAATCACATTTCACCTTTTCAGTATCCCATTAAGCACACGGTAACCCTAACTCCTGTTTCCTGGACACATTGTTTATGCACTGCTCTATCCTCTAGGGTTTATAACAAGTTCTACGTATTTTTAACTGTATCTTGTTATTTCTCGTTGGATTTAGGGTTTTTGGGAAAGACGGAGAGAGATGGCGGGGAAGGAGCAAGATCACCGTATATTTGTTGGAGGTTTATCGCGGGACATCACTGAGAGTCAGCTCGAAGATGCTTTTAGCCGTTTCGGCAAAATTATTGACTGCCAGGTTCGAATTTCATGTTATTTTACTGTTATCTTCGAAATTATTAGAGTTTAACATGAAATAATTATCTGCGTGGATGTCTCTTACCGTGTAAATTGGCCACCCTACGACATATATTTTTGTCCGGCATTTATATTTTCTATGTTTGTTTATACTCTGTGACTATTGAAATATTGCAATTGATTTGACCAGCTTTGCCTTGAATTTATTGTCTGAAAGCGACGTCCATGAGGTGTGAGTGCAGGAAAAAACTGGCAACATAATTAATCAAATGCTCTTAAGAGACAAAAGTGATTTGTAAGAACATTCTGTTTGCAATCCGTGTGGAGTAAAGATGATTGTGTGAAGAAAATTTTAGCCAATGGGCTCTATTACAGATTCTTTTTCCATAAGAGATAGATACTTACTAGTTTTTTCCCCCCTGATATGGATGAATATCTTGCAAAGATTAGTCCATATAACCCGCTGAAGGGGTTCTGTGTTTGGGTTTTCTTCATTAGATAAGGTGGAATCTGGTTTATTCAATTCGTGTGATAAAAATTTGAATTTATTTTGTATGTTTTCATGGCTGCCTAACACTGAGATTATGCACTGTAGGTCTTGTTCTCTTTTCTTATGCAGTAAATTGAATATATTTTTTTGTGAGTGTTAATTTTTCGCTGAAAACTTATGAAGGATGGGTGAGTTGTTTTATATTATTCTTATTTCTTCACCATTATTAATCTCTTTTTTCTTTATTTTGTTTGGGAGGCATTTTTTGTTTTGCCTGAATGCGGGATCATACCAATGAGAATTGAAAGGGTTAAGTGGTTCCTTCTGGTAAGATGCATAGGGAAGGCCGATGAAGAATTCCCTTCCGGAAATCAGCCAGTATCTTAATGGCAGAGTTCTTCATGTGCTTAACTAATAGTCAATATGGTGATAGTACAAGATAAAACCGTTTATCTTTTCGAAGTGAAAGACATGCCCGAGCTCCGTCTTTTGATAGTCCCCTCGGTAGCACGCTGTTGGTTGGATTAACATTTATAGTCTGGCATTATAATTCTGTGCATTCTTCTTTTGTAAGAGAGGCCTCAGTTGAATGCCACTCTTGTACGGCCATCTTGCATGCAAATTCTGGGGTCCCAAATTTGGCTTCCACTAAGAATGTATCTCCTCCTAAGCACAATATCGTCTCCTCATCCCTTGCTTTGCTGCCATCAAAACTGCCTTGTTAGTTCCAATATTCTTAATTTGATTACAGGGGAGATGGTACTTGAAGCTTTGATTTGAGATTTGAAAATGTATAAGATGCTTTAAGATTGGCTATTTGGAACTTTTGTGTTTGCATGGAATTGCCAAGTTGTTGGAGCTTGTGTTGTGGTAACTAGAAACTCATTCAGTTTGTTTATGATACAAGTTTATGCAATCATTCATTGCACGCATGAGTTACTGGATGTTGTCAGTATTAGTAGGGGCATGCTTGAGTCTGTTGCTGGGTTAACCTAGATGATGTTCATTTGGAAGAGGATGGCTTGACTCTTACAGAACTTATTTCTGATAAAGAAGTTGGACACAGATGATTTAATTTACATTGAAGAGGTTTGAACATTGGATGATGATGATGTGTACTCTGGGATTGCTGATATTTGACAAGCCCCATATTTTAGAAATCATCTAGAAGCTTTTTTTTTTTTTTTTTTTGGTTATTTTTATACCCTTCCCTGGATTTTCGCATCACATGGTGTTCATTTTAGATTCTGTGGAAACTTATCTCATTAAGATTCTTTACATCAATTAAATTGGGTACTTGATATCTTTTTGTAGTTTTTGGAGAAGATTCCTAGCTCAAAAATGACACGTTGAACAATCATGACATGCTTCTTCCTTTCACAATTTCTTCCACCAAAATAGATTTATTTTCCAAATATTGCTAAGTTCTTTAAGGCTGATTTGGTTTGTCGAGTTGTTGATTAGACATGTGATATATAGCTGCATAAATTGGCACCAGAAGGTCTTGTGGATCTGTTTCATGTTCAGGTTTTCTGGTAGGCTATACTGTGTTCCGCATTTGATTTCCTGTAAAGTTCAGACTTCTAAAGATGCAAGTGAAATGGAGAAAATTTTCATCACTCAGATGCATTGACGCCTTTACTTCGTAGCCAATATTGGAAAGTTAAGTGCCTAGCCTTCCCAAATTAAAATGAATGATGTTCATGAAGCTTCTCCTTCTCTAATTTCTTGTTCTTGAGCTGCATCTTACTAGCTCAGAGATGTGCGTAATATTGAAGGGCAATGCCAGATCTATTTTGAGAATTTGCTTCAGTATACGAGTAAACTGTTATGAGAATTCAGTTCTTGGAGATCTTTTTTCCCTAACAAGAAAGATGATGGTCACTTCTGCAGGTTCAATCCTGTAGAAGCTGCGATTTGCCCACTTTTATTCTCATATTTGGTCAACGAGTAGGTTGAGTGTCCTTTCTGGGTGTAGTGCAAGAAGTCTTTCTTACAGGCTACCAAGTGGCATGGATGTCGCTAATTGAAGTAGAAATCTGTGTTGACTGGGTTTCATGCTCCACACTACAGAAACAATTATAATTTCTTTGCCTTAATATTTTGGTCTCTTTATTGAGCCTATGGGAATTGGTGGGAGTGGCTCTAATCATGATATGAAAGAAACAGTTCTAAAAGAGCTTCTTTGGTTACAAATGCTTATCTGTTTTGATTGAACACTAAATTTGAGGTACCGTACTTTCATTTTTCGAGTTCTTTAGAAGGAAGTCACACATGTACCCATCGACCTTTTCGTTCAATCTGTGATACGTGCATATGAAGTAGTGGTGATTGATATGTAAGTGAGTATCTTAATTTAGGACAGGCTTCTTTTGCTGCTGATTATTTTAGTAACTTCCAGCTGAACAGTTTAAGCTGTACAAGGAACCACCCCTGTCCAAAAAAAGTGGCAGATTGACGATGAAGGATCAAGTATCTGGTTGAGAAATGCTTTCTTGTCCAACTCATTTCACAAAATACTGGTGTCAGCAATTAGACAAAGTTGCCATGGTGGGTGTAATTTTGCAAATTCGAGTTAGCACACTAATCGCTGGTGCTGCTAATTCATCCCTCTGGATATGTGGAAGACTTTAAACATGCAAGTGTTTCTTGGATGATTCTTTGAGAAATACATGCCTTCTTGGTTCTCTTGATGTGGCTGCATATTTGCTGTGTGTTGTTCTGGTGTCTACTGTTGCTCCAAAATATGGTGGTTTACAGCAAGATACAAAGTAATTTGAAAGAAGTACAATCATGGGAAATCAGTTCAAGTGTCCGTCATTAAAATGTTTCCTGTAAGTTAGGAACCTGTCTCTGTTGTTTGCATGAAATGTTCAGTTTTGTGGAATTTTGAGGCCTGAGTAGAATTTAGATGTCAGAAGACGGAAATCTACCGTTGTTCAGATTCTTCTACTCATGTAAGAGTTCTTTGCCATTTAACATGTTATCTTCCTTGATCATTTTTATAAATGAAGCTTTTTCAGTCTCTGATCTTGCCTTCAGCTTCTTCTATTCTCAATTAATCCGCAGCCAAGTCAGTGAACGTGTACATCCATTTTCTTTTTTTCTTGTCTCCCCCCAATAGTGAATTACTTGTAGTATAGTAGTAGCTTTTCTGCTTCATTTTACTCATTAGAAGTCTCCTCCTAAATGCTGTGTGCTTTTCATGTTAACTATACAGTTACACGAGTACAGGGTAGACATCAATTATCGTTAATATAACTTGTTCGTACTTATTATCATTGTATTTTTCTTACTCTTGTTTTTTATTTTTCTACCATTATTTTTTACTTGTAGTGTGAACTTAGAGGAACAAATTTCACCATACAGTTACATGAGTACAGGGTAGACATCAATTTTAGTTAATATAACTTGTTCGTAGTGTATTATCATCGAATTTTTCTTACTCTGTTTTTTATTTTTCTACTTTGGCAACATATCATTATTTTTTACTTGTAGTGTGAACTTAGAGGAACAAATTTCACTAAGACCTGGGGGAAGTTTAGTTGTGTGGGGTGTCTTAGAAGGTGTTTGCTTCCCACTATAAACATGTTTGTTTATAATATAAATATATAAAATGAGTTGTTGATATTTGATGAGTCACATGTCTATTATTGAGAATGCATAATCGTTGAAGGTAGTGGCGGATGAACATGTTTTTAGCTTTTCTTTTTGTCTTAGGTACATTTGGCACCTTAAAATTGCTTTGCTTTCATGTTGAGCAGGAAACCATAATGCTTCCTTGGAAGCATGCATGGAATTTTGAGCCATTATACATGGACAGCAGGGTTTTTCTTCAGCAGTTAGTTTAGGCTTTAAAGTCTCTAGGCCCACATGGGGAGTCATTTGAGTCGCTTTCCTGCACTTTTAATAAGATATTTTATATAGTTTTTAACTGTTTGTCATAAGATATTTACTGCTACTTAAATATAAAATTAGACCAGATGGATGCTTGTTTGATGACCAAACCGGTGAGAGCCCTGCACTGTAATCATTGGCATCTGTTGACGTGTTCATACCCTGATAGTCTATATTTATCTCATTGCTGCATTTTTATATCCTAGTATTTGTCAAATATTGAACTCATGTTGTTTGGAATATAATCAGTTGTTTCAAGGTTCTAAGTATAATACTTTTGTAGGTCATGCTCGAAAGAGATTCGGGCCGCCCTCGTGGATTTGGATTCTTAACCTTTGCAGACCGCCGTGCAATGGAAGATGCAATAAGGGATATGCATGGTAGGGAGTTTGGCGAGCGGGTCATCTCTGTGAACAAGGCCCAGCCTAAATTCGGGGACGAAGATCCAGAACATGGTTATGGAGGTTATTCTTCAGGTGCCAGGGGCAGAGGAAGGGGCAGCTATGGTGGTGATCGGTCTGGAGGGCAGGATGATTGCTTCAAATGTGGTCGACCAGGTCACTGGGCCCGGGATTGTCCATCGGCAGGTGGTGCCCGAGGTGCTCGTCCACTAACGCCCCCACGTCCTAGGTATAGTGGAGCTGGTAGTCGAGATCGTCATGCAGTTGACCGCGACAGCTACATGGATGACAGATATGAAAAAGGTCGTTATGGAGATAGCAATCGATATGACGATCGATATGGAAGCCGTGATCGGTAAGTTAATGACCGGTATTTTTTGATTTTATTCACCTCTTATCACTGCCCCCTTTTTACCTAAAAGGAATAATGTGCTGAGACTAGAGTTACCTGGAAACTGGTTTTCTGCAGGTCAGTATATTTCACTTACATAAATTTTATCGTATATGAGCAGGTACCCTCCTGTTGCAGACCGATTTGGAGATAGATATGGGAACCCCGATCGTTATCCCATTGGCAATGGCAAAGAAAGAGGCTATGATAAAGATGCCAGAGGTAGCAGCGATAGGTATGGAGGTGGAGGACCTGGACGTTATGAAGGAAGAAACTACCGCGAGAGACCAGGCCCTTACGACCGCCCTAGGCGAGGACGGCCTTCTTCGTTTGATCGGTACTAGAGTACTAATATGTTTCTTCATGTTCTAGAGATGTTCATACCTTTGGCTTGTAAACTTTTTGCTTTACCGTACCAAGTGTTGAGCTTAGTGCATGTTAGCCAATTTGGGGAATTTTTCCAAAACTCATGTGTTGGAAATTATGGGAAAATATAATGTTAGGTTCATCGTGTTAATGCTGTTTATAATTCTTTTACATTAGAAAATGCATGACAGTTGGCCTTTGGCCCTTTGCGCCAGTAAAATAAAATTCAACTTGAAACTGGTTTGTGAGGGAAGGACGTTCAAGGCACTTGCAAATTCACAAGTGAGCTTGTAGTTATGCACAAAAGTGGGGCCTCCCTTCCAAATAAAACTTTTGAACTTGCAAATGCTGATGTTTTGATCAAAATGTTTTTAATCAGATAATTATATTGATAATGATTGGGAATAGTTGGTAACCACCATGGTTGGTGGTAATGTACAAAATTAGAATAATTAGAAGAGACATAAAGATAGTGGGTGGAGCTGATTGCGGTGAGGCTCCAGCACTCCCGAACGCCATGCCGAAGAAGTCACCATCTCCACCATCGTGCCTGCTTTCATCAGTGGTGGTGCCGCCACTGGACATGATAAAACTATTGTCCCTGAAACCATAAGCATATGCACATTGTTATAAGTGCAAGACATTGCCCTATAGTTTGATATAAACAGATGCAGGTTGGAAATTTGGAAAGACCCCATCCCACCTCCCCACCCAATCCGTACCCAGCGACCCTCACATGCTGATAAACAGAAGATACATGCAAAAGTCAATGTACAAACAGGGATCCCGTGTAAGAAACTGGGCCCCAGCTGGATCCAGATAACCAGTAACATCACCACAAGTTAATGTCAATGTCAAAGTTATACACAGTTAAAAATTACATGAAATGGGCATTTGTTGAGAAAATTGGATAACTTTATATACAGTATACTCTGGAAATTGAAAGAAATTTATGAAGGAAAAAAGAGAGAGAATCGATAATCGATAAGATAATGCACTTCATTATTTACCAGGGTTTTGACTTTTTCTTAAAATTTACATTTGTAAACATTGGTTTGACGCGCTTTCTCAGAATTACGTTCCCCAAAAAGTAATTTTGAAAATGTGTACATGTGGGTGAGCAAATGGGCCACTATGAAAAAGCCAGGCTTCCAGACAGAGCAAGTTGTCTAGCAGGTCCAATAAATAAATGTAAGGGGGACCCACAGTAATGGGCTGTAAAGCATGAAGCAGAGAATCTAACCTCCCCACATTCACACTTTTTAACACATAAACACATGCTATGCTATGTGGGATTTCCCAACCTATCCTCAAATAGGTCAGGTCCCAACTGATTTTGGTACAGTGTCATATATATATATAGTACTATATGACATTATAAAATTATATAGCAATAATTATAATTTCTCATGCAGCGTGTACCTCCACATGACTGTATGAAACCTTATGTATGACGCTATTATGGGACTGGTTCCAACTAGTGTATTTTTCCTACATGAATCTTTTTTTCGTATTTCACTTGTCAATATTTCTCCCGCGACCCGTCTTATTCTTGATAAAGACGAGTACCCTTGCATGTTTGATTGGAGTTATTTCACATCAAAAATATCAAATTCAAGGGAAAAGAAAATTCCATCATTTGTGCATTTATTAGAAAAATAGAAACTAAAATTGAAAGTTTGATATGCTTACTAGGAAATGCATTTTAACTCCCTTATTTTTTTATTTTTTTATACAAGGGAGAGCTAGAGGACAGATGGGTGCTATTTGAACCCGGAGCATACCCTAAACGTGAAAATCTAACCACTGTCGCACTTATTCAAATCACTTCTAAGTGCATTTTTAATTGCCTAAGTACCATTTTTTTAAGGTCCACTAGAGTTATATCCTGGCCTGTTCACAGAAGTTACTACTCTCAAAACCCTAAAAGTGAAAGGACATGTCACTCGAGACTAATATGATCACCAATACTTAAAAAGCGCGCAGGTTCACGTGAACCAACGTACACAATGCCTGCCTCAGATTTTTACTAATTTCCATTTTTTCTAATAATGGTCCCAACCTCTTCCTCAGGGGGCAACATAACCCCCAACTTTAGAAAATGAGAAGCTTGATCCGTTATCGTTGGAAAGATGAAATGACTGGTATTTTTAAGTTGGAAAGATGAATAAAGGAAACCAAATATATGTTTATACCTTGGCCCTCCAAGGACACCAGCATTCATTGTTAGACGGTCAATGAGGACGGATGATTTGGGCTCAACACTCCAGGCCTTCGCATACTGGGTGCTGAACCCCGCACCAGAGGGCACGAAGAATGCTCCATTTTCCATTATGTCTCCTTCCGTCCGCCAGTTCCAATTGCTCCACTGCCCCTCGTCTGTGTCACATCGCTTCGTCACCTATTTAAATATGCATCAAACAATATTTATATTTGCTAAAAAATGTGAAGGTTGAGTTGTTCGTTAAACTTTTTCTAATTTCTATTACAAAAAAAAATGTGAGAAGAACAATCAAGTCTGAGTCTGTTTTCAAAATAGCAGCTGATTTTTCTATCTTTACTTTACTGTAACTAAACAAGTACTTGTTTAAGTTGCCTTGTTGAACAATTAAAGACACTGATCATTATCATTTTGCTAGCGTGATAAATGATGTTTAATCTCTCAAACACGCACATGCACACTTACACTTCGATGGCATTATGGATTAAAAATTGAAACAGATTTATGATAGACATTGAATGGTTATGATCAGCTTTGCCATTTACAGACAAGAATATAGTGATTAAGATTCAGCGAAAACATTACAAAAAACAAGAACGAGTATGATGGTTTTGCTCTTCCGATCTCAGAATTCTAGTGTTGCTTAATTTAGGTAGGTACATTGCACGGTCACATGAGCGCAAGTAATGTAGTAATTAAAAAAAAATATGAAGGCGTTAACAAGTACATTTCAAGAAATCTCATGACAATACCCTAGAGATTACATATCTCGCAACATAAACTGCCCATAAAGCATTACATGTACTCTACCTGTTTGATGCACAAGTTTCCCACAAGAAAAGGTAACATGATTCAAAGGATTATTACATCGTATAATTAATCATACTTGTCCACATAATGTGGGAAAATTTTTTACTTGAAAATCATAGGATTATGTGATTTTATATCTTCTTCTTTGCTGGGAAACAAAAGAATAGTAGATAAGAAGAAAATAATTTATATTTCAGTTAAGATGCATAGATGATCAAACTTTGATTCCTGATGATTATCGAAGTCAGTTACCATAATATATATAAAATAAAATAAATTGAGTGGTGGTGGGGACTAAAATGTACCTCCTTAGCACTTGGATCAGATGGTGCTGTGTAGCGATTCCCCTGACTGTTGATGGTTGGATTGCCACTTCCACCGATAGCATACATCTGCCATTCAGAAAAATCGTTGTTCACTATGTGGATGTACCCTCTCCTACATCTCGGCATCCTCTGCACCAAACCTTCTCCAAAGTGATTGAAAGCTATTGTTACCTACACAGAGGAAAATGTTAGTTCAAGAATTGGGTTAATAGTCTCGTGTGGATGAAACTTGCTTTTGGGATTCGGGGACGAGGATAGTTATACAAACCTGCATTCCAGAGTCGGGCAAGTATTTGTCATCATGTCCCAAGAGCATGACCTCGTCATGGTTAGAAAAATAGCTATTAGAGATGGTTATAGCAGTTGATCCCATGATTGCATCAACCAGGCCATCGGTACAATGGGACAGTGCACAATGATCAATCCAAATATTCCTTGATCCAAAAATAGATATCCCATCACCATCCGATTTGCCTCTATATCCAACATGTGTCGGGCTCGACCTAATGTTAGTATTCCCTGAGGGCTTACAATTGTAAACATGCAGGTTGTGAATGATCACATTGCTAACATACTGCAAAGTTAAGCAGCCATTGCCTGTTATCTGCACATTTGCACCTCTACCATCAATAGTCTTGTAACTGTTCATAATGAGCTCGTGTTTGAGCTTAATAAGCATATCAGTCCGAAAGACTATCCATAGGGGTTCATCTTGGATGACTGCATGGCGGAGGGTACCCGGTGTGGGGTTGACAGTGTCATGGTCTGAGGAGTCGGTGACTACGTATATCTGGCCGCCTTTGCCACCTAACGCGCTTTGACCAAAGCCAATGGCACAGTCGGCTAGGCGTTGGCGGTTTTTGGCCCAGTTAGGGTCACACCTCCAGCAGTCATCTATGGGATTGCCTGTGAGACATTGAGACTGATCTTTCATTGTGGATAGCATTTGCCTTCTTGATACGGATACATTGACCCTCCTGCAAATCATCACAAGCATTAAAAGCAATAGGTAAACAGTGAATACAAAACTCGGCCAGTGCTGGAAATAAAGAAGGAAGTGGAAATTTGCCATTTTTATGGTCAAATGTGGTCAAGTGGATGCCACTAGTGTAAAATGCTTATAGTGCAAGACCAGATAGTAATTTTTAAGGGATCAAATAAACACCTAGACCCGGATGGTATTTCTGCATTAATTAGGCATATCTACCAAAGGCCATCAGAGAACAGAAGAAAAAAAGAACCACGGTGAGAAACAGGGCAATATAAGAAATCAAATAGCTTTCTTTAATAAAATAGTGATACCCGAATCACAAAAAATGATTGAAAATCAAAACCCAGAAACAATTATAGCATTATATTCGAAATCATGTAGGCAAGAGATGCTCCTAAAGATGGATTCTTTTGGCAAACTAAACGCGGAAATAATGAGCAAATCTCAGGTGCAGATATCTTGGTATCATCTAATTACTATTTCAGGATAAATCCAGTTTGTAAGATCTGAAATAAGCAAAACCCATATGGAACTTTTTCTGGTCTTTGCAATCACATTGACAAAATGCTGCAGTGAAAAAAATCCAGGTGGGATTTTGAGCCATATTTTGCACAATGCCTATATATTATACTATACAGTATGTAAACATACCTCTGTACTTCTTGTGCCACAGCTTCAGGGTAGGGATGTTGATCTGGGAGTGTAAGATTCAAACTTGTTGCAGCTCTGATAAAAGAAGGGACACAAGCTAAGAAGCAGAACAAGAAAATGCAGGTTTCTGGGAGCATCCTTGGAGGTGGGGTGGGGCTAGATGGGTTGTGCCCCGGCTTGTTTCTTGTGTGTGCTTCTCTACTGCAAGAAGAGAAACTAACCCCAGAAAATAATTTGTGGTCTCTTGAATGCAGAGTTCAGGTTTGCAGATTTTGGAAATATGTGATGTTTATATAAAGACAACGACATTGTATATGCAATAATGTATTCATTACAGATTAATCGAAGGAATAAAACAAATCTGTCTATAAAATAATGTTACTTTCTTGGATAGGGCTTTGAGGGAGTTGTTTATTAGTTTAGGATGAAGAAAGGAGGAGCCTTGAAAGACTGGCTGCAATGGGAACAGAACCCAGGAAAGCCTTTCCGTGTGTGTTTGCGTGTGAGAGAGAGAGTAGTTCTCTCCCTTTGCAGCCTGTCTCTGGCAGTCTGGCTCTCTTCAAATTTCACATTAACCTAATATTTATGGGATAAAAAACGATTTCTGAACAGAGGAGAATAGAAGAGTTTTTGGCGGTGGGGGTAACATCAGTCAAGCTAGCTTGCACAGGCAAATTGCTTGGACTATTGACCCATGGCCATGGGTGAGACCTGTAGCACCAATCTCTCTCTAGCACATGCACACGTGGTGTGATGAGAGATCATAAAACAATCTACACATATCAGACATATAGAGAGAAATCATTTTTACTTTTAGTGACGACCTGAATTAATGGTTTACACTAATATATCTAGTTAAATTTCATATTTATAGCCCAAACTTATCTTTTTACAAACTTATAATAATTTTTTTTTTTTATGTAGATATTCTTCATTTTAAATCATATTTTGTAATGATATTGGAAATCATTAAGTTACATGTTTTTTCATTTGTGGGATTTTGGTCATCAATCTTTAAAAGAAAGATCATCATAACATAAAAACCGAAACTTCAGCACAAAAAAGTTGGGCTAGGCCGAATTGTTTCACTATTTCATTTTATTTTTATTAGTACGTTGAAACGAACTCTTTTTCTGCTACACTGAGAAAAGATTTATTTGTGGGCAGAAGGCAAAGATGAGTTATGAACATACTTACAAAGCCTGAGATCCAAATTCAAGTAGTTAGCAGTACCAAATGTACCATTTTAGCCCCCTAGGACCATTAATAATATATATATATATATATATATACACGGGTTACGAACATCAGCCTTTATTTTCTCAACTTAAGGGGACGAGTCTTAAAAGGATTTGCTAAAAGGTAGTTTTCAAATGAATAATGTTATTTATCTAGATTAGAGATCGGCTTCCAGTTTAATTGTCATTTCTTTATTAACTCTTGAATAAATTAATACTCTTATGTATTTATGCATCTCCACCCATTCACTAATGTAATACTGTCAATTATAGTAGAAGACCGGTCTCCAATATAGATGAATAGCATTACTCTTTTTAAGTTGCAGAATCACCTAATCAAAATAATTATCTTTAATGACTTTATTATATTTCTCAATTAATCAATATTGTGTATTTAGAGGACGACTCTCCGACTAGTGAGCAATAACTAAAAGCAATGGGTCCAAATATATGAAAATAGATTGATTCCTCGTAGATATGATGATACAAATCACTTTGCATGATTAAAGACGCAGCTAGTTTTACATGTTCCATCTTATAATAGATTATTACTTTTTTACTGATAGCAATCATTACTAAAATAAGTCAAAAATGCGGCCGATCAAGCATAACAAATTCAATTTTGTAGCCTACTAAGACTGATATATGATCCTGACAAACACGAGTGATCAACAATTCAAAAGTTGTTTCAACTTAAAAAGCGGGCACGTTTTGAAACAGAAAAAATTTAGACCTAATATATGTGCGGGTGGGTTTCAGCCCATTTGTGGAATACAAGTAAATTGCAAAATATGGTTGTCCATTTTTGCATTTTCACCGAATTTGCATGTTTGATGGGATTTTCCTTTTATTAATTGAGAGTGCTTTAATTAATTAGGATTAGGATTATGGATAGTTTAGTATTTTCCCCCCTAATAATACTTGAATGACAGCGGGATACAAGATCACCTCAGATTTTTTTTTTTTTTCCTTTTTCTTTTTCAATGACCTTCACGGTTGATTCAAACGGAATATTTTGTTCGCTTCAAAAAATATATATATCAAGGCTTGAACACCAAAACTAACCAATAACATTTTTTTGCCGAATTTGACAACGGCTAAAAGGAAACTAAAGAATAGGATACCTGAAATTGGAGTCTTGCTCTGATACTAAATGATGTGGAGCCGCCAACGAACCCACGATGAATTGGATCTCAAGCCCAAGAATATCCGAAATTTCTAGAATTTGATTTGAACCTTGAAAATTGTACCCGTTGAAAATTGATCATAAACACAAGTTATGTACTCGCCACAAAAGTCATAAATTCTTTGATAAGAGACATGTAATTCAAGTTCAGGTAACCCGGCTTTTAAAACAAGAGAAATCTATTCTCTCTAACAAAGACAATGTCTTCAATTTATTATAAACACTTACTAAATTTTGTTACAGTCGAATCCTTTAGTAGGAAAAAAGAAATAAAACTAACACCAGTATTTTCCTGAAGAAAAAGAAAACTAATTATGTGAAAAAGAAAATAATACTAAATTTTATCCATAATCCTAGTTAATTAAAGCATTTTTAATTAATAAAAGGAAATACAAGGAAAATCCCATCAAACATGCAAACTCGGTGAACATGTAAAAATGGATACAACTCACCACATTTTTTGCAATTTGACTTGTATTCTACTAGTGGACTAAAACATGCGCGTATCTTGGTTCTAAATTTTTTCTACTCCAAGGCGTGTCAATGCTTTAAGCTGAAACAACTTCTGAATTATTGACTACTTTAAACATTTTTTTTACTACCAAAAAAGGAAACAAGTATATTTCTTTTAAGAGCGTGCTATAAAGTAGTTGACTCTTGTTAGGCACAATATTTTTGTTTTGATGCTCTATATTTTAGTCAAACCAAACCAACTGATCGAGTATTATTCTCCAAGAAAACCAATAAAAATAAGCTGCAATTATATATCTCATACTTAAAAAAAGAATATACAGGATGGCAAATGGCATAAATATAATGTGTTAGATAATGAATAATTCTATGCCATTGCAAATTATTATCAGTTTAGGTAGTAGTGATAGCTTAATTTATTATCCAATATGTGAAAATTTTTAGTTAGGTTTGATTTAGGGGAAAAAAAATGAAATTTTTGCAATCTGGATTTGTTCATGGGTGTTAGTTCACTGAGATCTGCGGTAATATGATGAGATACACGTATTAATTGAAAAAAGAAAAAAATAAAATAAAATCTAAAACCTATGCTTTCATTCAGCATTTTCAAGAAACTGCTCATGTCAAACGGTCAAAGAACGATGCGTGTAAAACTTATATATATCCTAGCCAAATAATCAGAATTTGAAAAAAAAAATAATAATAAATAAATAGAATCTTTAAACCGGTAATATTGAGATTGATCACAACGGTATCCTCACTGTGCCGCCTGTTTACAGTAAAAAAAGAGGCGAACTATAAAATAAATTAAAATCTAACTAAACATGAAACTTCTATCAGTTAATCAACAAAAGATCATTGTCTATAAATTACAAGGGTCAATCTCTGTTTCCTTACTTTCATCATGTTTTCATGGGGTTATCTATGGCTTCCTTTAAGCAGCATGGTTGAAATTTATCTTATTGCTCCCAGGATTTTTGAGAAATCCTACCCACAGCTCAGTCTTTATGCTTCTATAGTCCATGGAAAGACAATAAAAAGATGCTGTTGGGTTAAAGGCTTCCCACGAACTTTTTTTAGCAGGAAAGATCTCGAAACTGATACTATAAATGCAGTCGAGGATTGTCCAACATCCAAGAGTGTGTTCGAAACCTGTTCCAGTTGAGTGAGAAAATGAAAATTCTTCAATCTACCTCAGAAAATAATTTGAATAAAGAAATATGCAAAATGCATGAAAGAGAGAATACTGCAGCTCCAGTAACTTCTGCATAAGACATGAGATATGAATTTTTGGTAGATCATATGATTTATTTGCAGGTCATCTCATAATTCAGACCCCAGAAATAATAGAGGATTATGCTGATTCATTATCTTATTCATAATCGATTTCATTTAGCTTTTACGGGGGCATTTCCATTCAGGCTTTCATATCAGGAGCACAAAAAACTATAGAAGGTCGACAAAGGTGAGTAGGAAAAGCCTTTTCTCGGTTCAACGAATGTTTGGTTGGTTTAACGTGATCTCAAGTATATAATTTAAAGAACTAAAAGAAAGTTACCCAAGTAGCAGAAAACAGAGTTTTTCACTTCCAAACTATGTCCCCCAGAAACTGAAGAGCAGGGACGCCTCTGATTTCTACATCAACAAGAGGTGCTTGGATCATGGTCAAGCTGGAAAGCTCTCGATCACTCTCGATCATGCTGATAGCACGGGTTTGATCCTGTAAAATGCAGGAGGTTCATTCAAATAAGATGAACTGATACAGAAAGTCCAACTCCGCACTTGAGTAACATTAGAAACTTCAAAAAAAAAAAAAAAAATACTCTATATTGCCGAAATGGAAAAAGACATGTTGGAAGTAACGCGTGTTACTGTCAAAAGGAGTAACTCATTTTACACGGAGAAAAGTTATCCTGGTTAATTTTATGCTTGTAGCCTTGAACTTCTGAAAAAGACATGAAAGATACAAATTCAGAAGGTGTTTGATTCTCTTTATGAAAACACCTACCACTGATTTGATAACTGTTCATTTATATCCACAAATTTCAAACTTTTATTAAATCTACACCATTCATTTCATTTCATTATAATTTCTCATTATAATTCAATTTGAATAAATAGATTCAAACAACCACTAAGTTCATCCTCACAAAGGTACACCACTCTAAACTGTTTGCAGATCAAACGATTTGGCATCTTCATGCACCTCAAAAATTTAAAAGAGGATGAAGTATTATTATTCTTTCTTCTCCTTTTTAGGTTCCATATATATCTTTCTCTTCACCTGCAGAAACATGTAACATATGACGGTTTTTATTTATTTGAATCAATTGCTTAAAAGTTTCCAGTGTTAAAAGGTATCTGCACTAATAATAATGACCAAAAAGTTTTGCAATATTTCAAGTTATTCACACGGAAAGGCGGGGATATAGCCATGAAGTATAAACAGAAGTTGAAGATCTGAATCAAATCCAGCTTCAGATTGACCATGGCATAACTAATTCAACTCGTGCTGAATGTTTGGCGAAACTCATAACTCAAAAAATTATTTACAAGCAAGTCTATTAACCAGCAACTAAGCTAAAAATAAAAATAAAAATGATTCTCTCTCTCTTTTTTTTTTTTTTTTTTTTGGTTTCTAAAAAGTTATTGGTCAAAGTCGAAAATAAGTTGCTTATTTTGAGTTGCAAGGTAGCTTTTCTTCTGAAATTATCCGACCTTTTTCTTAAGGTAAAGGAAAAGTCCATGTGTTTGAAGCTAAAGTAAATTCTACTTTTGTTTAAGGTTCGTCAAGCATAAGCTCATACCAAAGTAATGAATATTTTTACCTTTCTCTTCATTGCACAGAACTTGCAGTCAGAGGCAGAAGAAGGAAGAATTTGGTTGACCACAAGTCGCTTGACAGGGACATTTTCCTTCTTCAGGGAAGCACATAATCTTGATGATTCACTTATAGCCATCACCTAAATAATATTAGAGAGAAAACGATAGTCTTAAAATGCAATAAACTCATGTAACCATGAATATGATTTTGAACTAATTATATTTCAGCCTTTCCATTTGTAAATAAATCTCCCGTAATTTATTTGCCAAAACAAGAAAGCATTTCAAAATATTTCTCCACAGGGACAGACTGAATCAGGCAAGTATCATAATAATACAATGCCTTATTCTAGCCCGAATTATACAATAGCCATTGCTAATTTCTACCAGCAAACACAATATATTCTAGAAAGGAATGAGTTTCTACAAGTAGCCATTACCGTGGGAATTGTCACGATTACGAATTCTGTTGAGCTTGTGTCACGGAAGAGCTCCCTCACTTTTATCATCCTCTCCCTCAGTTTCTCTAATTTATCAGACTACAGAACAAAAGAAACAAAAATGGCATAGATAAATATATTAGGTAATAAAGAACATGTTGCACATATTGTAGGATATAAGCTTACAGCATTTTGCCGGTTCTCTTCCTGGCCAAAGACAGATTTTATGGCTGAAGTAGCCGAAGATATCTTCTGCTTTAACTGTAATAGGCATTATGAATGAATGAATGAGAGAGAGAGAGAGAGAGAGAGAGAGAGAGAGAGAGAGAGAGAGAGTTAAACAATCTAAATGTGTTGTATAACATCATACTATAATCCCACATTGCATTCAAGCATAAAGAGACTTGGAAAGAAATTTTTGGTTTTCATCAAGTTCAATGGAAAAGGTGACTGTGTCTTTGTTTGATGGCAAGTTGAAAACTTATGGACAAGCAATGGTGGTGCTTCACCAAAGAATACAGATATACAAATACTTAACAATAAAGCATTCAACTATACATAACCTAGGTGCTTGGAACATATGCAAGCAATGCAACACGCATGTGTAGGAAAAAGGAAAAAGAAATATACAAATAAATAGCACTAGATAAGGTAGACATGGGAATACTAGCCAATAAAATACAAAGAAATGAAGTCAATTAAAAGATGCATAGAAATGGATGAATTTTATTTGTGAACAAGCGGTTATCCATTGTGTTTACTGTAGTACTATGTTTAGAGTACCAAAAAGGCAGTCCCGAACTGGATTGAGACAGCTTTACCTTCAATATCTTCCCAATTGATGCATCCAAGAAGTCAGGCAATGATAACAGCCTTAGTGTGTGACCCTGAAGAACCAATCATCAAAGTGAAGGAATTTCCTTCAATTAAATAAGGTTAAAAAAAAAAAAAAAAGAAAGAAAGAAAAAAAGAAGGAATTATTGTTGTCCTCACCGTAGGGGCAGTATCAAACACTATTCGTGTAAACATATTGTATTCTTGGGATTCAAGGAATTGCATAACCTGTCAATGAAGTTCTTCAAATCAGTAAAACACAGGCGGAACTAAGTTAACATGCCAACAAAAAGTAGTGGAAACTTTCTTTGGAACAGAATACATGCCTTTGAAATAGCAATAGCTTCATCTAAACCAGGCGGAGGTGTGTCCAACAACTCTCCGAGCTTCAGTTCTCCAAGCTAGTCCAGTAAATTGAGAAGAAAACAGAACATTCGAGTGAGGCTTGTGAAGGTTACTACGTCATCATTAAGTACAGGCATAGTTGGACACCAACGGAAAAGGAAAGTGATAGGACAACTAGCCCATTCAGTTAATAGTACAAAATAATATTCAGGAGCCAAATTCGTTATATACCCTGGTGTGTCAATTGAGAAGCAAGCACTTCACATATGATGGGGGTCAAATTAACGTATAGTGGGAAGTCTAAAACAGCAAGGAATAACATTGCCACCTATATTACCAGTGTCAAAAATAAAACCTTAAAGATATTACAATTCAAAAACTCAGAACTCAGAAGTACCAAGGTTCCTATCTATTCATGCACATGCACACATATGACATATGGACTGGGCAGGCAGTTAATTTGATGAAAGATATTTTCACTAAAATTTGAAATATTCTCTTCGATCTGGTTCCACAACTGGAAGGGGAAAATAGCATAACTTGAGCAGAGTATGTTTGTTTGCAAAGTTAGGTTCACACAACCCATCAGCTTGGTCCCTGATTGCTAATCCCTAGCAGCCAGACATAATGAAACAATGAATTTTCAAGCAGCAAATTACTGAAGATACTAAAATGTTTTGTCAAAGTGTTTCCATTTGTTCAATTTTCTCCTAGTACCAAAGCTTCTCTGTTAGATACTGATGGCAACTACTACACAAAGATTAAATCACCTTGAAAGAATCAAGAAACACCGCGTTCCAACTTCTGATAGGCAATAGGCCGGAGAACATATCACTCAAGGTAGCTGATGGAGATCCTATTAGATGAAATATATGAGGGACTTTACCAAGTTTAAGAGCTTGTTTGATTCTCATTATTTCTCATTATTCTCCCAAATTATAATTTTACCTACCACTGATTTAACATTTGATTTGACAACTATTCAACTACAACCACATATTTCAAACCTTTTTACATTCCCAATACACATTCTACCTCCCTCCTCATTATAATTTCCCCAAATAATGAGAATCAAACAAGCTCTAAATTACATTCATTCCATTTATCATAATTTTCTAGATTGACAGAACTTAGAATTATTTGCTTATCTTCTAGAACTCTTGATCTTGTCCGCCTACTTCCACTGTTCAGTGGCCCTTGAGGTGATGTTTCCCCTTTGTCATTGGTGTTGTGCCATAAATAAAGTTATTTGACAATTTAGGTAAATCAATTTTCCAAGCATGCGGAAGTGAAGATCTTCAATTCATACTAGCAATTCGGCAGTACATTACATCTAGTAGCAATTCCAAGAAAGAAAGTGAATGAATTCATTTGTGTTAATAGTGGATTATAGGACGTGGGTTCAATCTTATTATCTGATACATGTCTAGACCAAGTTCTAAAATGTCAAGTCCATTCTTGCCATAGATTGTCAATGAAAAAAAAAAGTCTTTGCGAGCTTGCAAATAGAAGCTGAAGATAGAAGCACAAAATCAGTGAAGCATAAACCATTTGACCTAAGATGGTGCTCTGTTTTCTTATCGTAATCAGCGGTTTATTATTTAATTAATTAATTTATTATTATTTATCTGCTTGTACTTAAGTTTAGCACATTTTCTGGTAATCAGAACAAAAAATAATAAGCAACTTAAGTATTCCCCTGACTACGACAAGGTTTTTACCTGTTCTGCAAGCATCCCGAGACCCATGCCATCCATGAAGTCTTTGACTCCACTTCCCCCATTTTTCTGGGTGACGGTTCGAAATTCTTCCCTTGCCTTTTCAGGGTTTATCTGTCACAGTAATATATTCAAAGCTGCTTTTAGAGGCACAGTTGAAATTGTTTCTTTAGATCATAAAGTAATCACCATTTCTGATGGTAAGATTGTCACTAATAGAATCTAGCATTTCTCCACACACACCTCAAGGGCAAATAGCGGAGAATAGGGTCCCTCAACCGGTACTAGTGTTCCTCCAGTTAAATCCTGCATTATAAGCATCAAAACGAAAGCACAATCATATAGATTCTGGGATAGAAAAAGACTACTTTTCATAGAACCGATGGAAAAACAAAACGATAAATAATCACTATCTGCAACCTGGGCAAAAGAATCACTCAAGGAATGAGCAGGATCAGTTGAAACCACAAGAGTGGGATGGCCATTGTTTGCAAATTTTACAGCAAGTGATGCAGCACAACTTGTCTTTCCAACCCCTCCCTTTCCACCTAACATGTAATATTTGCGTTGAGTTCCCGACACCATTGCATCAAAGCCAGCAGTGGCTTCAGTCGGAGCAGCTACCGATCTCACTGACAAAAAAATATACCGAATGAAAAAGTTGCACTTCCCTCAGATAATATATGAGAATATTCTAGCAGTTATGTTCCAGAACTACTGAGGATCATGAAGTTGACTGAATCCAACTCCGCGGTTTTCTTTCTATCTAATGCAAATGAAACTCGACTTTTTCTCTTTTAGTTTTTTTACTTGATTCACAGTAAATACGGCGAGAAGTTAACTCAACTTAAGACATCTGAATTTTACCCTTAACATCACGTCAATTATGGATGGATATGCAGCTCTAATTTGTAACTTAACATTTGTATATATGAGATACTTTGAGGACTTACGGTAAGTAAGAATGTCAACCACTAATCTTGGTTTAATACGGTCTTTGTTCTATGTCAGTCACATATGAGTTGTTGCAAGCCCAACAAAGTAAGCAGTTAACAGGGGGTAACATCGCACCCCCAAAATCACTAAGCCTCACATTGGCTATTATATACAGTGAAAAAACATCTATCATGTTTCTACATCTGGCTTTCATCTCAAAATTATTTCCTTAATAACTAATTCTAAATACAAATATAAACATTGCACCCCGTTTGTTACGCTTTTTCAGATTGGACACATATATCATTTTCGAGTAAAAGCAATATGCTGCAGAATTGACGAGAGTGTTTATGGACCTGGGAAGCTAGAAAAGTAGGGATCAGTTTGTCTCTGTTGGAGAAATGAAGAATTTCTATTTTTATTTCCAAGAATACAATGAACATGATTTTCTTCTCTGAAAGGAGGCGTAGTCATCCAATAAATGCATCTTTACAGATGTTTGCTGGAAAAACAAGCCCAGATTTCCACCTCTATCCAAAATGGCCAAGGCTGCAGCAGTCATTATCATCTGGGAGTGACAGCCAACACAAAAATCTTTAGGAAAAGAGATGGAACCACTATGGATTTAGGAAACAATCTCAGTCTGTTAATCCCTTGATTCTTTCTCTCTGACCCGAAGGAATATTCTTGATAACTAGGAATGTCTATTTTTATACAAAAACCCATTAGATTATTGAGTCAGGTGCTACCAATCATGTGTTTTAATCCAGTTCTAACTACACATATATATTATCATAACTTCACAAAGGGTTAATTAAATTTAGTGAAAAAAAAGCCTCAGAGTAAACAAAACAACCTTAAACCGACATACAATTCTACAAGAACAGAAAAACATAATCATGTCAAAGAACTTCACGACAAAAACCCATTGAATCCAACACTTCGAAAAGGCAATGGAAATGCAAATTCCATCTATTTTCCGTTTCTTCAAATAATTTTTCTAAAGTAAAAAGAAAAAAAAAAAAGGAACCCGATGATAATAAAGTTAAAGACTTTCACCTTGGAAAAATGGTCCCGGCCTTTTTCTGGCAATTTTAAGAGATAACAACCGCGAGCTGAAATTCGGCTTGAATTCCCAGAAAGGTGAAACGTGGGATTTGAGCGAGTTAGTATTGAAATAATAATTACCCAAAATTGCCATTGGTTTCAAACACAGGAAACCGCTAGCAGAGGTCGAAGCAGGAGATGAACAAAAAGCCATTGCACGGAAATTCGGAAGATGGGGTCAATGTTTATTCACTGTCTGCGTAGCTTACACGTACGTATTATGCATACGACTTACGGTGACATGCATCGGGCTTCGTTCGATTCCTCGCTTGCCCTATAAACAAGGTTGCATAACATGTTCATATGAAGATGAAAATTTTCCAACTAAATCAGTCCCGATCTCCCGGCTTCCATATACACATGTGATGAGAGGTAATTGGGATTAATGTAAAAGCCTCATTATTTTTTTAGGTGAAATTTGATCGATGAAAATATAGGATGAAAAAACTATTATATCATAAAAAGTGAGAAAAAGTTTTTAAAAAATTACATATTTATAAAATACTTTGTATTACAAAAATATAAATGTCACATTGATTCAGAGCTTGTTTGATTCTATTTATTTGAGGAATTTATAATGGGGAGGGAGGGTAAAATGTGTATTGGAAATATAAAAATATGCGAAATATATAATTGTAATTAAACAGTTGTCAAATCAAATATCAAATCAGTAGTAGGTAAATTTATAAATTGGGAGAATAAAAGGATCAAACAAGCTCTCAGAGCATCTCTAATGTCTAGTCAAGGTCTAATATCATAGCTCAAAATTCAACATGAGAGAGATAGAGAGAAAAATGAGAGAGAAATTGAGTGGGAAGAGAGAGAAAAGTGAAGAAAAATAGAGGGAAATTCAAAAAAGATGAGAGAGCTAGTGACAAATTCAAAAATAATAATAAAATAATGATTGACATGATGAACAAGAATGTAGATATATGACATTACACATCATACGATGAAGAAAAAGAGAAGAAAAAGTGGGGTAAAAGAGACTAAAGTGATTAAAAGAAAAAAAATAGAAAATATGAGACCCATCAATTTTTTTGTGTGTATCTCTCTCATGTTGAACTTTGAGTCATGACATTCAACCTTGACTATGCATTAGAGATGCTCTCATAATCTTCTACTTTTTTTCTTTTTCCTTTCAATATTTATACATTTACTTGTAAGGCATGGCATGAGAAGGCGATAATACTCATCTCTATATTCGCAGCAGTCTGATTAATATTTTTAAATTTTTTTTTGGAATAGTATAACAATTGAACCCAAATCAATTATAATAATTGACAATTTTACAAAATCAAAAACAAAAGATGAACAAATTTGCCTCTCATATTTCTACTACTCCATGGCCTCCCCTAACTTGCTCGAGAGACGTCAAAGGCTTTATCTGCCTCTACGAGGTTGGGCAAATCTCGCCTCTTATTAGCTGATCCCAATGAAGTACCAAGGCAGTGAATTTTTCTTCGAATGAGTGACGCCATATCCTATTCCGAACTCCCCAGAACTTCCTGTAGCACACCCGAAATGGCGTATTATCTTCCCTGCAGGGATGGAGCCAAAGAACTATGTTTTGGCAGATTCCAACCAACTAGAACCTGGTACCTTGACAAGACCCTTTTCTTCAATAGCTTTCCTTCTCTGTTGGCATCACTCCACTTCCCAGCCGAGGCATAAATATTGGCAAGAAGAGAAGCATAACCACTACTTTCGGGCTCCAATTCAAAACACCGGTTAGCGGCAATTTCTGCAAGCTCTATGTTGTTATGCAAACTGCAAGCAAGAAGCAAGGCTCCCCAAACTCCAGCATGAGGCTGCATTGGCATGCTCTTAATCAACTCGTGTGCATCTTCTAATCGCCCAGCTCGACCCAAAAGATCAACCATGATAGCATAGTGATCAGTTGATGGAACCAGCCCATACTTCCTCATGGAAGTAAAGCAGTTATAGGCTTCTTCAACTAAGCCGACGTGATTATAAGCTGTTAGTATTCCAGTGAAAGTAACCAAGTTTGGATTGATCTCAGCATCCAACATCTCCTCAAAAAGCTTGATGGCATCGTTAGCCCTGCCATTTATACCATATCCAGAAATCATTGCAGTATAAGCAACCAAATCCTTCTTTTGCAAGCCATGAAACAGATCATAAGCTTTATCTATGCTTCCGCACTTCACATACAAGTCTATGAGAGAGGTAGTCAAATGATCATCCATTGCAATCCCCACTTCCTTCATGAATGACAAGATCCAAGTTCCAAACTTTAAATCCCCTAGTTGAGAACAGGCAGAAATAGCACTAGCCAATGTCATTTTGTCTGGCTGAATGTTGATATCTGGCTTCAGCATTTCGTTGAAAAGCTGAAGGGCTTCTTTTGCCCTGCTATTCTGGGCATAACATGCTATCATGGCATTGTACAAAAACAGATCCTTTTCACCCATCTGACCAAATAGCTCTTCAGAGGCCTCCACGCTCCCATATTTTGAGTACCCAGAAATCATAGTTATGTAAGAAACACGGTTCCTTTGGGGCATTGCATCGAAAAAGCTACGTGCTAATTCTATCTTCCCACAATCCAGATACCCAGTGATCATCGCATTCCAGGACGCAGTATTCCTCTCTGGCATTTGCCGAAACACTGCATATGCTTGCTCCATATTCCCAGCTACTGCATACCCTGACACCATTGAATTCCAAGATATCACGTCCTTCTCTGGCATTTCATCAAACACACTCTGAGCCATTGCCAGATCCCCTGATTTCACATACCCTGCCAACATTGAATTCCAAGACACAACATTTTTCCCTTGAATTTCATCAAACACCCAGCGTGCAGTGTCCATATAACCCATTTTCGAATAGAAATCCACAAGAGCTGTCTGAACATAAACAACATTACAAAAACCATACTTTTGTACATGACCATGAATGGTAAATCCTACATTACATAAAATCCTAGCACAAGCCTTCAGGGTGGACGATATTGCAAAAGTGTTCGGAAAAAGTCCTGAACTATGCAATTGGACATACAAAACAACAGCTTCATGAAATTGACCATGCTGAGAAAGAAACCGAATGGTGCATGCCATAGCAAAAACATCTGGGTTTTGCATGCGATGCAGGATTGATTTAACATAACCAGCGGTTTTCCGGGAACAATTGTTAGCGGAGCCAACGATTCGGCCGATTAACAGTGGTTCTAGATCACGAAAGCTATTGACGAGTATCTGGGCATGAATTTGCTTTGCTTGATTGATTGCTAGAGACTTTCCCAGCAAAGTTGTTAGCTTTGAAATCAGCATTTGGAAGCAAAACGAAACTATGCATTATTATGCACTAACTTCAGCCCGTAATTTATTAATTAATCAAAGATCTTCGTTTGAGATATAAAAATCGCTTAATTTAGCTTTCATTTCATATGTTCCATTCGGGTCATGGCAATTTGACTCGCAGAGCCCGGCTCGACAAAAAGCTGAGCCCAAGCTGTGAGTAAAATTTTTTTGATCGAGCGGGCTTGGTTCCAGTTGAGCGCTCACCTAGAGGTGAGGCCGAGCCCTACGCCATCCTGTCACAAGAAAGCCCGATTTGACTTGGCTCGAATTTTTGCCATCCCTCGTCACGTCCAATATTTTAATTATGTTTTTAGTTGTTGAACCGATTAGCATTTGATACAATTACAAGAAAATTAAAAGAGAAAAAAAATTAAAATCTTGTTCACTTCTGTGCATAACAATTGTTGAGGAGTGTTTAGCAAATGTATCTGAAAAAGAAAGAAGATCAAGTAGTCTTAATTCGTTGGCCATTAACAAACCTAAGAAGATGGCCACCGTGAATTTGTTCACAATAATCTCTGCAAGCAGAAGGGCAGCTGTGGATGGTAGCGTCGATGACCTTTATGCAAATCGGCATGCACTCCTTGATGCAGGCCACTCTTTTCGCTTGGTCGAATGCAATCCCACATGAAAATGTAGTCATTAATGCACATACGAAAACCAGAGTTTCTGCATTTCTCTTGGTAGCCATATTTTTCCTAAAACAAAGTCCAACCAAAAATAGGTAGAGAACGTTTCTCTTTTATATAGCATGGAGTTGGTCTGTTAAGTAGGAGGGATGTGGAGAAATTCATGGAGAATTTTTAGGTAATGTATCATGTATCCATTCTAAGAGCCCTTTTGATTGGAAAAAACTTTAGTACTCCAAGAATATTAAACACTCGATACTCTTGGCCAATCAAGAACTCATATGTGTGTTCATGAGCTCAATTTAAAAAACAAAAAGCGGCATTTGGATCCACATGTGGATTATTGATTAGATCATGAAGAATGGAGTAGGTACTCCTCACGTAGCAGAAATTTTTCCTGATTGTTACAAAAGATTTGATGATCTAATTATTTAAGAAGAAGAAATAGCAGGCGAGCCATACGCTGAGCCAGGACATTTAAAATTTTGACGAGCCATGTGAGTTCTAATTGAGGACCACGGAAACTTGAATCGAGTAGGCTCGCCCTTTGACTCTCTCGTAGTTAAGATTATGAACATGTGACCAACCCATTCCTATTCTCTTAATGATTGAGAACAAAACCATGGTTCATTACAAGTTAAACGGTTGGCCATTGATTAGAGTGATGTGTGCTATTGAAGATCACCAGTTGATGGTACCAAACTTTTGTCTTACACTATAATATAATATGATTCTGTGTGCTAACAGCTCCTGTCCTTTTTCCCAACGTATTGATTAGGTTACATAATTGTACCACACGAGATATGACACTAGATTATGGTATGTCGGTAAGCGCTTGTTTTGAAGCAATTCTCATAAACTATACAGTTATGATTTAACAGTTTAAGCTTTTAAACAAATTATTTCCATACCTTGTAAGTACTCAAGTTTGTTCTAAAGCCATTGTTATATATGGTTGGCTCCCAATGAGTCTTTGCTCGCTTCACGTACGATTCAGGGTTTTGTGTTGCATCCTTTAGAATCTGAACTCTCGATCTCTTGAATCTTTATGAGTTTCTTTCATGTCGTCTATCATGATTGATCAAACTCTTTACCTTCGACGTTGATGAGACAAACTTATATTAATCATTTTGGTAGACAAGGATAATGGCCTTGATTTCAAGATAAAATTATGTAATGTTCCCCTCCTACAAGGTAATAGCTTCTCTCTTTATATATAAAATAAACTAGAGCCCCAAACAAAAGAAAAAACTAGATAGTTTCATACGCATTCTAAATGCATGAGAATGAGAAAGGGAAAGGGAAAGGGAAATTGTATCAAAGCAAACCTCAAGAGCCTCTTAAAATGGGATTACTCCAAGTTTCGGGGTCGTCAGTGTTGTTGCAACTTGCACCATGAAGAAGAATGTGAGACTACTGTCCCAGAAGATGTTCCAAAAGGACATTTTGTGGTGTATGTAGGGGAAAGATGCAAGAGATATGTTGTCAATTTAGACTTGTTAAGTCATCCTCTGTTCAAGTCCTTGCTTCATCAGGCAGAAGAACATTTCGGGTTTCAAAGCAATTCCAAGCTTCTCTTGCCTTGCCATGAGAATGTGTTTCTCAGCATTCTGCAATGTGCGGGCGCACAAGATTATTGATGCAGTTGGATACATGTGGTCACATGAGACATATGGTGCTATAACAGTACCATATGAGTGTTAGAAAATTATTGTTAAAGATTATACAGGTTTTAACACCTTGTACTCGACTGATCATGTCTTGCCATTGTGGCCTATGCATGTAGTAGGTGGGCAAATGAATTCAGTGAATTTGACCTAGACCAAGAAATCCTTGGCCAGTACATATCTTTTAGATAGTAATAATACAAATCATGATCTGTTTTGAGAGCCAGAGATAGTATGTAATGGGTGAGTAGTAATATTTATCACAACGGGTAATTAAATAATGATCACCATTCTTTGTGGTGTTGAGAGATAGATCTAATGAATCACGTATCTCTACATATTAATTGACTTATATGATATCATTGAATGGAGTTGAATGGTAGCCACTTGTGTAGTACAGATGAACTCATAAAATATGAAAGCGTGATTGATTTCACCAAATTTATAAAAGTGAAAAAAAATTTGAGTTTAGGAATTTCCAAACATGGGCTATGCAAAATTTTTCATTGTTTGGCAGAGATTATGCTTAGGCTACGATTTGTAGCAATGGATGAAGCTTGGGGTGGGCTTTGTTAGGATTAAACCCAGGGAGCCCATGAAACGGACCACCCCAGTTTGTGTACTTTTTTTTTTTTTTGTCAAAAATAGTATTATACTCCCTCTATCCTATGAAAATAGTCTCAGTTTTCCTTTTTATTTGTCTCAAATTATAGTCCACTTTTATTACTTAGTCTTTAAATTTTCTTATGTGCTCTTGTTTAATGTGCATTTATATCAATAAATAAGAACTAATAAAGTTAAATAATAATTAAATGAATGGGCATATTAGGAAAAATTTTAATAAATTTCACTTTTTGAAGAACATTAATTAGACTTTTTTAATCTATATAAGAATTGATATAGGACTATTTTCATGGGACGGAGGGAGTATATCTTATTTTATTTATTTTTTTCTTTTTTCTTTTTTTACTATTATTACAAGGGTAATATCGAGGAGTGAAATTGAACCTAAAC
>CAVNYN010288634.1:0-46103 GCA_963692815.1 Nyctanthes arbor-tristis | reverse complement strand
TCTTTTATTTATTAAATATTCTACAATGCAAATTAAATAGGCGTATAAAAGAAAAATTAATATTTGAACTACAATTTTTAAAAACAAAGTAGTCTATATTTTGAGACTTATAAAAAAGGAAATTTAGACTTTTGTGGGGAGGAGGTATATGAAAACAACCAAGCCGACGGTTACGAATTAAAGATAGGACTATTTAGCTTTTTGATGATTTGGATTTATCTAATAATTTGAAAGTAATTATTAGAATTAATAATTATAGTTTGCTGAGAAAAATTCACATAAATATCAGTCCACTCGATCCACCGTCCAATATTTTTTTTAAAGATTATTCTATTTGTACATATGAATATACAAATGCGTTTATAGAAAGGATGTGAAATTACAATTGCACCACTTGTTGTGTATTGAAAGAAAAAAAAAATATATAGATAGAATTATAATTTTACGCAACATTAGCTTCTTACTAAGGAGCCTACATTGTAATATCTACTATTACAACTATAGGCTCCTTAATAAAGAGTGTGTTGTTTCTTTAGAATTTTTTTATTTTTCATACATTGGAGATATAGGGAAGGGGAAGGGGAAGGGGAAATTAAGAGAAGGCAGATGTTATTTGAACCCAGGACCTCATGCTTAGAACGTGAAAAACATAACCACTTTAACACTGTTTAAATCACTTTTAGAAAAATTGTTAGGAAGTAAGTGCTACTTATCTCTATATACAAGTGATATTAAATGATAAGGTCAACAAAGTATCAACGCACTCATCTAATTTAATACAAAATCATTTGCCACGTTAGGTGGAGATCTATCTCAATTAGAGATGAAATAGCATTTTATGCTAATATATATACTACGGGATTAATTGTTTATACTTTAGGGCGTGGTTTTCACTAAGTTATTCGTCGAATTATTATCACTTGTTGACACTCGTTACCAAATTTAACATCTATTCAACTTCATAAAATTCAAAATCTCCACCCAGCTTAATTAGCATTCATAGTAGAGTCGAAAGTCGAAACAGATGACACCAAGTCAACTTAAATTTCACATGCGTTGAAAAATTTTATAAGGTTAATTACACGTAATATCTCTAATCTTTTAAGTATTTATAGAATGCGTCACCAACATTTAATTTTTCTTCTGTGAGCCCTTAACCTTTAATGAAATCCCCAATTTAGTCTCTCTTGACAAAAACGTCTAATTCGTCTGTTAAGTCAGGGGCATTTTGGTAAAATATAAAAAATAAATATTTTAATTTAAAAAATAAAAAATAAAATATTTAAAAAATCTGCACTGTCGGAAATGGCAGTTTAGAAGCCGTTCAGCAGCCTCCGGGCCCTGTGCTGCCGACAGCACTCATTAAAAGTTGAAAACCCACAGAAGAAAAATTAAAGGTTGGAGACATAATCTATAAATACTTAAAATGTTAGGGACGTTAGGTGTAATTAATCCAATTTTATAATATTTCTTCAATTCCATTTCATGTATATCTAATTAGTTCCGTGCGTGAATTTCAAAATTTCGTCATTTCTATATTCAAAATCTTTGATGATTTATATTTTTGTGTGGTTCAAAAGACATGGGGCCGTAAAATCTACACCCATTTTCTTTTCCTTAGCCTCTATTCGACATCCAATTACATTACGTGGTATGCATTTTGTATATTTATTTTTAAAAAATTAATATATAATTGCAAATCATGAACAATAAAAATGTTTTCAACACCCTTTAAAAAAAAAAAAAAAAAGAGATGTTTTCGACATTTAAACAACATTTTATTTAATTGGGTTTTCAGGAAATGGAATAAAGAGGAAAAAGGAAAAACAAATTTGATTTTGTCATTTTGAATTGTATGACACATTAGAGGCATCTAACTAGTATGTATCTACTTTTTGACTATTTAAGATAAAGCCATCAGTAGTATAACATACAAATATATATGTGTATATAGCTTTTCTTTCTCTAGTATTCTCATCATTCATGAATTGGGGAAAAAATCTAAGAAAAGGGTGAAAAATTGGAGAAAATATCTCAAACAGTGAAACGCAACTAATGAAAATAAAAATAAAATATTTAAAATAACTCTTAATTTCCAGCTATTGTGAATAATTTCATTGGTGTTATGGCAGAGAGAATATTGAAAATGTACAAAATTATTCACATCACTTTACAGTTAGAAAATTTCATCATCATTCTGATTCCTTTTGCATGATGCCTTGCTTGCATTCTTGAATTTCCTAAATTTTTTCCATTGCTTTCTGAAAAATAAAACATTTATCTAATCTTATAGGAACAAAAATTTCAACTATTGTAAAAACAAAAATCAATTATGCTGCCGCATGGCTCTGTGAGGGCTCCGCAGCAAAAACACCATGTTCTTGGTTATGTATGCAACCATACCGTAAAAGCCAATGTGGCAGCATAGTCTGTTTGAACAGCAGACCTGTTTTCTTGTCTTGAACACGATTTTGTTTTGTTTTGTAACTTTTTTTTTTTTTTAAAGGATGTTTTCATATGTTTTAGTTTCCTTATATTCATCTCAACCATATAAAAAGGTTATCTATTGTTTAAAAAATAAATAAATAAAAAGGTTATCTATATTTATTGTATGTAATAGAAAGACAATCAGTCCAATCAAATACAAGAAATTTTATCCATATATATTCACCTTCCTAGCTCTCTATTACCACATAATATGTACTGTTTTGCTTGGTTTTCAAAATCTAGCTAAAACAATTGATTCTTGAAAAGCAATTATCATAGTATTTGTGTAGCACGAAATAGCATCTGAGAGAAGAGTTTGAGAATTCCTATGTAGTTATTACTATTTAAAAAGCTCGAAATAATTTAAAGGTCTTATATATTTTGATTACAAAGTTCTATTTTCATTTTCTTGATATATATATATATATATATGTATATCCTATTACGTAACAAGATGTTATGCTAAAATCAAGTCATCAATTGATCATACATATACACCAATATGAGATTCAAATTGATAAATTATCATTCAAATAGTTAAATGCCAAGCAAACCTTCTTCTTATTTGGGATATTATTGAGAAGAACGATATGATCTCCACTTTTATATATACTCATGTGAACATTTGGCAGATTTTTTTCTCCCCAACAAAATCATATGTAGAAAGAAATTTAGTCATCTAATTAAGTCTGTTATTACGTCCCCATCCTTAAATATAAAGTTAGGTAATAGCTTCCATATACCAAGACAAGTTCAATGTGTCTTCGATAATAGTCATCCTTACACGCGTAATTAAAATTACCTATTTTAATTTTGTACCCCCCTTCCCACCAAACAAAAAAAAAATTGCAAAAGCCACACGTACAGAAAAAGTTAATTAATTGATTATGTTGAATACTTTTTCAATTATTATTATTATACAGTTCAAATATATATATTTGCATTGAATTGATTTTTATGTAAATGTTAAAGGATACAAATGTGAACATTTTGCATGTCAAAAGCACTATCAAAAGAAACGTCAATACGAACAAAGCGTATGTTGGGCTAATAATAACAGAATCGGTCCAAAAAAATACATACCTAGCTAGATACATATATATAATTAATTACAATATGCTGTTTACTAAGGATGGGAAAAAGGTAGAAATTACAAGAATGGTTTGATCTAGTGTTTTAGCGGCTAGGTTCTAGACTAAACATCATAGTATGGCCTTATGTAGCATGGTATCAAAAAAGTGAAATAAACAAGGTTATATAATGGAGTAATTCATATATCACATATAAAATAATTATTCTTAAAATCTTTAACAAAATCCAGCAGTAAGATTTAGTAAGCTCAATATGATACGTAGATCCAAGAAGGGACAATTCCTTTTTCCATCAATTTTGTGAATATACATAGATATATGATCAGATATTGTTTTATACTCAAACAAATAGAAGATAGCTTGTGCATGGAACTTTATACACACAGCAAAATTGAATGCTATTTGAGATTTTCTTGATTAATTGAGGATGATGGGGCATCTGTAAACTCAACAGGATGAGCAATTTTTTACATGTATGCAAAAAGTTGAGATAAATTAAAGATTGTCATCGACTTGGATCAAAGAGATGAACTGTTATGATCAGTTTTATATGTATATATTCTTGCAAAAAATTGCGTGTAATTAGAACAATATTCCAAGCAGAATATTAGTTGCATATATTTTCCAACAATTAGCATCAAGATCCACCAAACAAGTGTTAATATTCCTTAATCTATCATCCTTTTATTGACTTTATCACAATCCCCTGACTAAAGCACATATATAACTAATTAATCATGTGATGAGTCCTATATATATGTTTTTAGTTCACAATATAATCAGAATCCAAGAATTCAGCCCATTTACTATGAGAAGAAAATTAGAGTTGAAAGCCAAAGCTAATTCAACATGTATATATCCGACGGAGCCAGAAATTAATCCAAATGACCGGCCAAAGCTAATTCAACGCGTATCCACCGGAGCCAAGGCTAGTCGAACCATACAATAACACATCCACGAAATTCTTCTTACTTTTTTCTCCCTATCCAAGCGGCCGCATCCCGAGATGTATAAAACTTAATCCCACCAAAATAGTGCGTAAGATCGAGCTTGACAAAACAAAAATAAAATTAAACTACAAGCAATATCTTTAGAACATCTCAATGAGAAAACCCTAACCCTAATATATATGCATGCACATTGCAACCACAGAAGGGAAAATAGTACCAAAAGATTAAACATGAGAATGTAAGAAAAGTATAACATAATATACCCAAAATCTCTTTTTATCTATTAGAAATTTCTAAGTACAGAAAATAACAAATTAAAAAAACAATAGTCGTAGAAATTAGTCTATCCCATAATTAGCTAAATAACTAGGCATTTTACATTATCATCATCAATTTTCATCAAGTTGATCACTGTTTAATCAAGAAACCGAGCTAATCATATCATATCTTTATTTACCAGTTTGACCAGAACATAACAACTGATGATGGCTAGCAGGAATTAAATTAACTAACACTTTCTACTCCTCCTTTGAATCCTTGAGCATTTCGGATGGCACCATATCTTGAAGAAGCCCATCATCTCGAGCCGAAGAAGACGATGAGAGATGAAACAATCTTTCTTGACGAAACGAAGAACTCGAATTAGAACTGAAATTCATCAATGATGGTGGTGTCATCAGGCCATGATGAAAGTAGGGTCGTTGATAACGCTGCACTTGTGGGATGATGTATGAGGAAATGTTTCCTCCTCCGCCTCCTCCACCGCAGCCGCTGCCACCACCAAAATTGGTGGTTTCCGGCATAATCCCAAAGCTCCCACGAGGCGTAATTGGGCACGGGTGAGTGTGAGTACCCTCATAGGTAGTCATAACTATAGATGAATCATCAGATGATCTTTCAACTCTCTTCTTCACTCCACATGATGCATTAGTGCAACGATAGTAGCTCCTGCGCAAATGCATAATATCATAATTACTTTTAAAATCATTGTTAAGTACTTATAATTAGTGATGAAAATTAAAAATATTTCTGTGAACATACTACCTTGGAAAAGGGCTGTTTTTAACAGCTTTTTGGCCGTACTTTCTCCATCTATAGCCATCATCCAAATTATCAACTTCACTCTTTGTCATGAAAGCAAATCTGGGTTCTCTTTGCCTTTTTGGGTTCTTCTTTTTGGTTTTCAGCCTAAAAGCCACAGATTAAAGATCTTCCTTTTTTTACTCACAACAAGAATAAAGGAAAAGAACCAAATCATGAGTATCAAATCCAATCTACATATTAATCAGATCGTGCACACAGAACAAAACCCCAATAATTATTAGAAAAAATAATAATCAAGGTCTCCCTTTGAATGGTGCAATTTGACATTCACACTTAATTAGAGGAGAAAAGGTAAAAAGTGAAAAGAGATAAAAGAAAATGAGAACTTTTTTCTTACTGTTTCTTGGACTTGTCTTGATCCTCATCTTGATCAGCCTCTTCTTCTTCAACAGCGTTTTTCATATTCGGATCATCGTTGGCAGCTTCGTTTGAGGAGGAAGAGAAGGACGAAGAATTCGGGGTGACCGGAGTGGTGACTACCTCCGATAACTCCGCTGCCGAAGAGGGAAGAGGCTGCTGAGTAGACCTCTGTGGTGGCAATCTGGCCGGAGCCTGAAGCAAATCAAAGATAGATTGGGAGGTGAAATGATCTTGGAATTCAAAGAACCCTAAAGAGCCCTTGTTGTCAAAATCACATGGCATGTCATCAAACATGTTAGGAAGAGAAAAGGTGGCTGCCGGAATCATGATATGATCATCGGAAAAAGTAGGGTTGTTTTCCATTGGGTTTTGTGAGGTACTTAGCTGCTTCTGCTCCTCTGTTTTCTCCATAGATTAGTGAAAAGAACAGATTCTTTCATCAGATGTTATTCGCCACTCCACTATTTGCAGATAGAGAGAAGAAGAAAAGGGGAAGAGAGAGAGAGATTGGGGGTTTGGTTCTCTTCTTGGGGGGGTTTTGAGGTGTGAAGACTGAATAGACTTTTGCAAGGTCTTTGTGGGTTCTTTTTGGACAACAGCTTGGCCCCTGCGGATTTTTAATGGTTAATTTCTTGCATTAAACGATTCCTCAAACACCCCCACCCGCACCACCCACCCACCCACCCACCCTCCAAAAAAAGAAAAGAGTAAATGTTCGTTATACGTGTTAAATACTATTCAATACAGTTCCGCTCTAATTGACAGCTGGTTATGATGTCAATCAACTAATGTCAACCAATAAGGAAAAGACATGTGATAATAAGGGGCATTTAGTTACTTTTCATTTGTCTACGCCACGTTGTTGGTAAAATAATTAAGAGTTTTTTTTTTTTTGTACGGTTTATAACTTTTATGTAGTATAATATCAGGGCTTATTAAGGGCTTGTTTGAAACTCTTTAAATTTTTAATTTATAAAGTGAATTTATAAAGATTTGAAATGAGTGGTGGTGATTTAATTGAAGTTTGAAATGTATGGTGATTGTTGAGTAGTTGTCAAATCAACAGTTAAATCATAGTAGGTGAATTTATAAAGAGAAAATTTAAAGAAGATCAAACAAGGGCTAAGTTGAAATGAATGATTTGGTTAATTTATGAGCACTCGAATTTACCATTCAAAGAGTCAAAACATGATTACGTGCTTGCTGCTTCTTGTGAAGAAATGTCAAGGATAATACACAAGGATAGTACAAATTGATATGTATAATTATTAGCATGAGAAAGTTTGAATAATTAGTCATTTTTAACAACTGATTGGGAAGTAGTCTAATAATTTCAGGAAACAAGTTATTCTTTTTAGTTTTTAGTGTATATTCAAACCAATATGTATAGCTCAAATTAGTCAAAAAGAATGAAACCATTCTTGCAATAAGTAATGTAATGTATAAACTTGTACAACAGTACATTATAATACATTATAAACTAGGTTACAGTAACGTTATATTTTCTTAAGCTCATTTGGCTAAGAAAATTATACCTCTTTTTTCACTTATACGAGAATTCACTATACTGTAAATGTTATTTAATGTGCATTGCTATCAATAAATAAAAGTTTATATTGTAATATATTACAAATAGATGAAAGAGTACTATATTTAAAAATTACATTTATATTGTAAATTACATTTAAGTTTCAATTTCCCAACAATATAGTATAACTTTTTAATATTTGTGAAACCAAAAATAGTCTTTTGTGAGATGGAAAGAGTAACAGATATTTGATGATATTACATTACATGCAAAATACTAATTAGTATTCTCCTCGTCCCACTAAAATAGGGCATATATTCATTTTTTCGTCTGACTCAAATTATAAGCAACTTTTCTTCATAAACGTATTAGAAATCTTTAGTTTTCTAATATATCTATATTTAATGTATAAGATAAATATTATACTAAAATAATTAGTAAATTTTAGGGGTATTTTAGGAATATGATCTAATATTTTAATACTTTTCTAATAATATTATTACATCTGTCCCATAAAGATAGCCTCATATTTTTTTATCCGTCTCAAAAAATATACAGAAAAAATATATACAGATTTTCTTTTAAAAAATGTAGTTGATATATTAGTTTAATATGTATTGTTATCAATAAAATAGAATTACTCTTCTATCTCGCAAAGATATTCCCTTCCACTTCTCAGAATACTTGAAAAAGTAAATTTAACATACAATCTTTTTACTATACCCTTATTTACTTATCAACTCTATTATTGAAAAAGTAAATTTAACTCACAATTTTCCAACTATACCATTATTTAATATATGACCTTTAACAAAGAAATGATAATATAATTTGGGGATGGATCAAAAAGGAATAAGGGAACTTTTTTGAGGGATGAAGGGAGTATTCGAGTGGAAAAATTAATAAATAAAGTGTATAGTAGAAAAATGATCTTAAATTTATTTTTGAGATATTATTTAATGAACTTTTCTTAATCTCTGTGAAAATTACAATAAGACTATCTTTGTGGGATAAAGGTAATAGTAATTAATTTTTTTATTGTGTGTAAAACTATAAACATGTTTATTTGGTGGAGGGGGTACCATTTTTATTCCATTTCGTGTACTAAGCATAATTTATGGATGATTAGACTATAAAGGCTTAAGGTTCCATCTTAAAAGGTTAATCTGTTAGGGAGAGTAGAAAGAAGTCCAATCACTTTATATATTGGTTTATATTTTTATATCCAATCAATGTGAAATTTATCTCTTAATATGCCTCACAATATGGTGACTCGTTGGAACCGATCAATCTTAAAATTCATGTGCCCGTTAATTAACCGGATTGAATTGCTCATTTAAGCTTAGTTGGAGTTTCATCTTAAAAGGTTAACCCATTAAAGAGAATAGTGTAATTACTTTATAGATTGATTTATACATGAAATTTTCCATAAAAATGGGGGTTGAGATCGACGGTAAACCGGCCAGTTTCAGTCAGTACGGAAACAGATGGAGATCAGGTCGTTGTCATTTAATGCCTGAGGCAGTCGGTGAATTCACATTCGGATTATTGACCCGTAACCGGTTGAGTGTGAAACGGGTTGGTTATGAATTCCTCCTTTTTTTTTTCTTTTTTTTTTTACTGTTTGTTATGAATCATTCTTTAGTTGGAAATGTGGATTGACTTTTTTGCCCATTTGTTTCTTTATATTTATTTCCCATTTTTGGTTATCTATTTTTCACGGATTTCTCTGTCTTTTTTTTTTCCTTTTCCTTTTTTTTTTTTTTTTTTTGAAGGGAGCAGATTTTTCTCTTCTTGACTATGTAAGAAAAATATTTTATTTTTTATAGTAAGCTACATGTTTCTTTTAAGCGTTATTAATTAATATTATAAAGGGATTTGTAAAGAAAAGTGAATTTAACCCTTGAAGCAAGAATGTGTGCTTAAACAGCATCATTGAATTAATTTTTACTAAGATAGTGTCAAATTATAAATTTTTTTATTATTATAAATCAAAGTGAAGGAATCTAGAACAAAACGTTAGCTCCATGAGGAGCTAATTGTGAGTCTACTTCTTCATAGACCAATAAAAGAAGAAAAAGCTAACTTTTAAGATGTGCAAGTTAGTAAGTAGGACCGCATAGCTCGTGGTTAGGCACGGTAAATATGTCAACGATGGCTATGGCATGGAACTTTTGAAGTAGATCAGCTAATATGCTAAACACCAATAAATTATAGTGTTTTTTAAGTTCAAATATTATATATCATTGGTAAAGGCATTAAAGTGATAAGTAAATATTTGTGAAATAGTTTTGCTTGCTTGACACGGCTAGGAAATATTATTTACTTATTGAAATATTTTAAGTTTTTAAAAAATCAGGTACATATATATATATATACACACACACTCTCCCAAGTACATATAAGTATTATGTATAATAATAATGTTCTTATATATAGACTTTTCTCTAAGGTTTCTTCCCTATTTGAATTAATTTTGTATTAATGTTATTAATACAAAATGTATTCATCTCATACTTGATATGACGGTAAGTCTACGTACATTAAAGTCAAAAATGTCTTTACATGGAATATAACATACTCAGGATATTAATTCGTGAAAATGATTAATTGATTTTTTAGCTATCGTGAATGCACAAGGATTAGACCGCTAATCCTTTTTATGCCATATAACATATATGGTCGCCTCATATGCCACATGATTAAGTAGGGATTGCAACAGGGTGAGGAATACTCGAAACCGACGAGGAACTGACCCGAGTGGAACATGAATTCTCCATTTAAGGAGGCAAATATGGGGGATCACCGTCCCTGATATGATCCCCAATCTGTTTAAAATCTAATTATTTTTATTTTTATTTTAGCAAAGATTAACACTTCAAATTCCACTTATAATAAAACACTTCAAAAAGCAAGATGCCAATTGTTTTATTTCGATCTATCCAATTGCGAAATCTACGTCATGTTGTGTTGTTCTTTTTATTATATTAGAATGTTGTTTTTATTACATTAGAGGGATTTAAGTTTTAAACTGTAATTTCATATTTACAATTTTATATGATTTGAGTGTTTTTAGATTCACTGGGTTGGTTGGATTGTTGTGGTTTTAACTTTGAATGGGATGTTTGGTAGTTTTAACTTTTAATTTAATTAAGACTATGTGGAATCAATGGTTTTTTTTTTTAGCGTTCGTGGAATCAATGGTTTTAATTTCACTTAAATATTGTAATTTTAATTAAATGTAAAAATACATGGTTTGTGTATCATTTAAATTTATAACAAAAAAATTACCAGTCGAAATGGGGATTAAAGAAGGATAAATGACATTCTAACACAGTAGTCGACGTCCCGTCTCTGACCCAAAATAAACGGGGACGGGATAGGACGGGAATTCTAAACGGGCAGGGACGGTGATGGATCCCCGACCCATACCAATCCATTGCCATTGATTTGATTAATCAATAGTACTTATCACAATAACTATATGACTATTAAAAGGAAGGTGTGCTTGGATTCCAATCACTAGCAAGGTCCCAAATTAAGTGCAATTTTCAAATGGCTTAAAATCATTTTCCCATGAAAAGAAAACAACACTTTTCTTGTTAATTTGTGTTGCTTCATAGAAGTATAGCCTATACTATTTCAGAAAAATTCAGCCAAATTACTAATTAATCTAAAGATGCAATACATAATAGATGGCACTAGATGAAGCTACAATATGATATCCATTTATTTGAAAGTGTCGTGATGGAAAGTAAAACAGGATGTTGGTGCCTGGTAATTGTATATATATGAGTAATGTTATTTATCTAGACTGTAGACGAGTCTCCAATCCAATTGCATTACTACATTGGGGACTGAGTGGAGATGCCTAAATACATGTGAGCATTGATTTATTAAACAACTAATAAGAAATGACAACCAAATAAATAGCATTATTCATTGTGTATTGTGCTTACCATTATGTCAACGATTTTGTGCATGTAACATGATTGATCTCTAATATGTAGTAATTTTTAGGGAAATGTAAGTGTCTGTTTGATTCAAGTTATGGTAGTTAATTTATAAAAGGTAATTATAAAGAGGTGAAATATGAGTGGTGTAGATTTAATAAAAGTTTGAAATTTATAGTTATAACTGAGTAGTTGTCAAATCAGTAGTCAAATCAGTAGTATGCGAGATTATAATGTGTTTTTGGTTTTAAGGGAAAAAGAATTACGACATTGACCATGACAAATAACTACGTAATTCTGATCAATATATGACATCGTTTCCGAAAATTGGAAACAAGAACCACTGAAATAATTTTAAAAGTAGCTTATCAAGTAGTCATAGAGCTTTCTTTGTTTCTTTCATTTTCGTTTTCTTTTTTCTTTTTTTGAACATTATGATAGGGAGATTATAGGGAACGAAAATTGAACCCTTAATTAATAATGAGGTAAGTTCACTTATGTGTTATTGAGAAATTCTATAGGGACATTCTTAGGCGACATTCTTATATGGCACACTTATATTAAATGATAAAAAAGTAGTCATGTAATCATTACCCAATAAATGTGTACCACATGAGAATGTCACCTAATAATGTCCTATTTTCATATTCCTCTAGAATTGCTCTATGTGATCAGATTTCATATGTTTCGGCCTCCATAGAAGTTTTTGGTTTTCTTTAATTCATTTTCTATAGTAGTAGGACATTAAGAATAGAGGAGGGGCAAAATGGGTAGAGGAAGTTGAAATTGCACATTCCTCGTGGACATGAAACACAAGAATCCATGAAAGAGCAAGGGGAAACTTTTGCTTACCGTGTATTGAAGGGGGTGAAAGAAAAGTGTAGCACACGTGTGTTCCATACATATATCCGACATGCCGCGTCTTGACCCGATTACCGCGTCACCAACTCAGCCGGCTTCTGCTCCGACAGACAACCCACGCCACCTTCTTCATACGCTTTTCTTTATGTATTGAAATAAAATACTGTGAGGATCGGGCTCGTCTAGCCTCGAAAACAAGTACGTACACCCACGCAAGTACGTACGTGTATATATATTGTTAAATGTTAACACTTAGCAGAACGCACAGCATACGAAATTGAGATTATTTGTCGCACACGTTGCCCTGATATCATTACTTAATGGAGTAACATTAGTTTTAATGCTTATAACCTTATTTGTATAGCTTTCTGTATCCATAGCATGGTCCTAATCTTAAAAGCACAAACTCCAATTTGGAAAAAAAAAAAAAATCCAAGTTTTTCTAGTTTATAACTAATTAATGTTTCCAAATAAATCTTTACACTTTGTTGATTTTTTATATTTTTACTTTAAAATAAAATGAACAAGTAGAGATAAATCAAAAAAGATCTCCCGTTATACGTCTTGTGAGATTATCCCGCCAGATGCACATGTAGAGTGAGATTATTGGATAACCTCTATGTAGGTTGACCCACTGCAGGATAAGTCTACGTAATTTTATTCAATAATTTTCTATCATGTGTACATCTAGTGGGATAATCTCGCAGATATGATGGGAGAACGGAACTGGAGATAAATGAAGAATATTTACATAAAAATATGATTAGTATAGAGTTGGCAATTGATTAAAATGTCATTAAAAATCGTGGATAATGAGATGAAAATGTTCTACGGCCAGATATGGCATGTGGCAAGCATCTACAAGCATCTGGTAGCATAATGCCATCAAATTTATGCGGTAGGTCATTACTGGACAATGGGATCGGTTATCAATGAAAAATAATGAACAAGACTACAAGACTCTTCAAGGGGATGAATTAAGGGCAAATTTTACATATAGTTCCCTATCTTTGCACATTGTATCAGCCGAGTCCCCATTTTCTTTTCTTTCAACATTATAGGTCTCCAACCTTTCATAAATTTAAACATATAGTCTCCAATTTCATATAAATGACCTTTATAGCCCTTGATCTTTAAATAAAAGCTAAAAGAATTAGAAAATTTAAAAAGTAATAAAAAAGAAAATAAGGAAATAACTTTTTCCCCACCTTAACCACCTTCACGGCCTCGCCCCACTCCCAACTCAGTCATAAATGACAAATTCTAATAGTTATTTCCGACGATTAGAAAAGAAACTCCATTTTGCTGCATGCTCCGCTTTTTCTGTCAGAAACGGCAAAGAAAAAAAGGGTTCCCAAAAAAGGGGAGGAAAAGATTACTGGTTTTTGTCATTTCCAGTCATATTGGTTAGAGGGTAGCTCAGTAGTTTGGTGGGGGAAATTTTATTTTCCTTTTTAGTTTTCATTATTTTTACTATTTTTATATCCTTTTTATTTTTATTTAAAGAGTAAGGCATAAATGTCATGAAGGAGCTTATGGGGGAATTTATGAAATGTTTAAGACCTATGGGACATGCATTGAAAGGAAAAAAATGAGGACTCAAATGATAGGAAGCGCTTATTTTTGGTACCATAAGTGAAATTAACCCATCAATTAATGTACAAGGAAGTAAGGAACATAATGTCAAGTTGTCAACACGGTTTCGCTGGTTTTACTGCACATATATTCCACCTTCGTCATTTGAAACCTTTTATGGTCCCATAAAAGAGAAAATACTAACCGGGTTTTTTAGGCAACGCTAACTGTACGTGGGGAAAACATGGTGATTATTATAATTGACACTTTATATTAATTTCATGATTCTAATAGGCCTCAACTCAAAACATGATGTAATAGTTTAGAAAATTTGGGTACGAGACCTGAAATAAATTTTTTAAGTTTGAATTTCAAAATAACATGTTTCACTATATTTTTTTCTTGATCACATTCTATAATAGGAAATTAAAATCTTAAATTTTATGCGTTGAGAACTTTGCGTATACCCTCAGTTTGAACCTATTTTCAATTTGAAACCAGATCAAACATATTCAGCGGATTATTATAATAATTTATATATAGAGAAAGTTTTCTACACTTGACTCCAAATTATTATTTATAATCATCTTGTAATATATAATCAACATCACTAAGCAAAAAGGTGAAGATTCCATATGGATTTTGTCCTCTCTTTCACCTTAATTTAAGCCAAAGAAAATGCAAGAATAACTTAGTTAAGAGGTTGCTTTCGCTCAAAAAATGCATGGATAACCTATACATGTATGCGCACTATGCTTTAGTATAACGTTACGAACTAAAATTAAACGTGTTATTGAAAACAATGTGATTTTATAATATAGGCTCCATTTTTTTCAATCATCCAATGATATGTATAGTCCAAGATAGGTGGGGGGGGGCATGGACGTACCTCTTGAAATATATACATCATCAGGGACTTTAAGCAACAAATCAAATAAGGATTACTAATATAGGCTCTGTTTGGTAACCATCTATATATAAAAGTTTACTTCATCAATGAAATATGACTTGATTAGGTTCGGCCACATTTGCAAGGTTTATATTTTATATATATTCTAATTATAAGCATATCAATTATAATTGACTGTCAAATTAACAGAATCACAGTTACTAGCTATTTAATTATTTTATATGCGTAATACCAAAGAATGATACTGCATGATTTATATCACATCAATCATGCAGCTGTTATATATTTCTTTTCATGACTACTTGGCCCCATCATTCTTTCTTACAATAAAAGTTGAAGAACTTGAATATGGAAAGTTGGAAACCATAATTTGTTGTTTCCATTTGACAATCACTTTTGAAATTCAAGAGATGAGCGGTTGGTGCTAAACGCCATAACTTTTTTACTGGGAGTTTCTGAGTTCAAACCCATATTTCCCTCGCTCCCCTTTACTCTCTTTCTATTAAAAATAAATTCACTTTTGAAATTCAACGTACTTATGGCAAGGTCTATTATCTAAATTCTATTTTGAGCACCCATTTCTTCGGAAGTCTAGAACTTGAATCTTTTGTATTTTAGCGCCCTTAATTGTTCTTAACTATATAAATAAATGGTCCCATAAAAAAACTATATAAATAAATGGTGGCATGTCACATAGACATGAAGGCACAATAAACTGCTCCCATGATTGCATAATAAAATTTTGTGTAGACAATATATAAGGATAAGTGCATAGCTCATACACTTCTCTATTTGATTTCTAAACTAAATTTGATAGTCATTATAAATATGCTCATAATTAATATTGATCAAATTCACATTTTGAGTAAAAAGTTAGACTCACAATTTTATAGACCTATAAGAATCTTCTTTTCGAGAGCCAATTAAAACGTTATACCACTCCCAAATTCTTCGGATCTAATATTCTCCGAACTTTCATATCAAACAAATTTCATATATATAAAGTGAAGTAATTTTCATATTCTCAAGGTTTGGTGAGTAATGTGACGTTGCATAATTAAATCCTTAACGCGTCAAATGTAGGAAGCAAGACAAATATGGGTTGAGGACAAAATCTGCCTCGTTTTGCGTGCACGACTCTCTTATTAAAAAAAATGGCGCTGATTCGTTTGCTTTTTAATTAGGGTTCAAAAAATAATTTTGCATTCAGCCGTGACAAACACCAGTACCAATTACAACATACTTGAATACTTTGCCGTGCCCTTATTTTTATACCCCACATCAAGTGGACGTTACTTGGTACCATTACTGGGATGGTGCTGGCTCGCCAGAGATATCTAAAAATTGATCACTTATGCAATACTGAGTGTGATTTAATTAGTAATACGTATTTTAAAAATACGTCTATACTCGAGGCTTTCACTCCATGTGTTGTCGAGTTTTGTGCTCATTGTACTTTTCTAACGAATTGACAAGTTTTTAGACATACTTGAACTTAAACTTTGATCGTAATAAGTGTCTTTTCCCGCTTTATACAATATGCTTGCTGCTTGCCTGCACGACAACGTACATACCTATGCGATGATGGACATAGCAAACATGCCCAACGTCCTAATGCCCTTCTTCAAATAGGAGAAGCTTTAAATTTCTGTTCTCATACTTTTTTGTTCTTATGTTTCAAATTTACAACAAAAATTTGAAACAATGAGAATAGAGTTTTATTTTGACTATCAACCTACTACAATCTTCCTTTTCGTCTAGATCCGAAATCAAAGATGACAGTTGAATAGAGGAAAACTCGATCACGACACGAAAGACTCCAGTCACTCATCCATAATTATTTAGGTCTTCAAGAGCATGCCACGTAATGTAATCAATGTATAGAAACCTATAATTCAAAAACTCAGTTGTTACAAATTCAACTTTGATGTGAACAGTTCAATTCCAGTCCCAATTCAACTGTCAACACACGAGAAATTAATTATTTAGAAGATTATTCTAATTCAAAATTCAAAAAGGGCCCTCTGCATCTGGGGTCATACCCTCGTGCCAAAGAATAACTTTCTGTTCATATACTACTTTTAGAGAAATTTTTTTAAGACCAATTTCCAATCCATGAAAGCCATTTTCAATTGAAAATGAAAGCAAATTAAAGACTCTTTTACATGATTCAAATAATATATTATATTTATGTGCATTTTTAGGTGAGTCTTTCGGGTTGTTTTTTTTTTTTTTTTTTTGAAGGTGGTTAAGTCAATAGACATAAGCACATAGTTTTTCATTAATCACTAATCTTTATTTTGCATCCAAATGGTCACTCAGGTCTGAGTTCTGTCTCAATTTAATCTCTCAGTTATTTATATATTTATATATATATTTGTATTGTAAACAGTGTATCTAGATTTTGTATGCTCAATATTTCTGATGCACGCCTTGTTATGCTTCACATTTTATCATGTAATGATCGCATTTTATCATGCATCTGCTGTACTTAGGCTCAAGGGTCATGGCGTGTGTTTGACGCCTTTTCACACTTTATACTTTTTGAAACACTGAAATCACATATCATTGATCTTTTTAACGGAATATCTAAAAAACTGTTTAAGCTTGATTGTGCGTGCAAACGCTAAGACAAAGCAAAACTTCATCTAGTATAAACTTGGAAATGAAATAAAGCTCGAAAATTCTATGTCTGTGGGTTGGGTTTGGTGTTCATAAAGCACGTTTAGGCATTGAAATGGTTAAAAACCTTACCAAAGAGAGCTAAACAATTATGAAACTTAAGATAGCATAAGATTAGATGCAGAAAAGAGCTTTTGCCTTTTCTTTACATTGACTCCCAAAATATCTTAAGACTTTTTCAAGATTCAAACCAAAATAATATTATCAAGAAGAAACTTTTGTTTATCTCCACATTCTTTCAAATAAAGTTGGGTAAGGTACGATATATATGATATAATTTCTTTAAGTTCCCTAACAGAGCTTAGTCTAAATAAATCGGGGAATTAAGACTTCCCGAGGCATCATTAACGGTTGCAGTGTACAGAATAAATGTGAAACTCGAGTTTCTTATTAACTAGTGCTGAGTGACAGTCTTGTTCTACTACCAACCACTATTTTGTTTATTGGGTTAAACAGCGGCTGACCTACAGTAATAAAGAACGATATGCGAGTAAAGTAAATTAGTCCAATTAAGCAAAGAACTTGGAGATGGCACAATATTGTATCGTTTAGATGGTAGTACGTATTTTTTCTAATACTACTTCTGTCCCAAAAAGATGATCAAGTTTTCTTTTTTCGTCCGTCCTAAAATATGATCCAATTTCTTTTTTTAAAAAGTAGTTAGAATAACATTTCTTATATGCCTTTATTTAATGTGCATAGTTATCAAAAAATAGAATTATTAAAATGAAATACTTAAATGAGGACCAATTATTCATGTATAAGCCAAATCAAGCCACCAAAACCCAATTACACCCAGTTATATCCACATTTAATGTAATGACTAATGAAATGCTTAATGATAGTACACCCATTTGGAATCATTCTCCTAAAGATAACCAAAAGCAATTGGAATAGAATAAATAAAGTTGGATTAATGAGAAATAAATTAATTAATTCATTAGTGGGCAAGAAGTCCACCCTTTGAATTTGCAGCAAGAGACAATGGAATCACATGTTTAGCAAGCTTAAAAAGTTTATTTATAAGCAAATAAAAATTTTAAAGTAAACATATAGTCATCTAAATTTCACTTATCTATTTTTGTCAAGTACAAATGAAATACCTATTTCTTTTCTACATCCTTCCTCAATGAATAATGCTATATAATACTAATGTGCTAAACACTGGTAATATACATGACGTTAAATGATAAGTAAATTTAAGAAAATGCTATTTATTGGGAAGGCTTCGCAAAATCTTTTATGAAAGTGATTTCACCATCTTAGGCTATATGTATTGTGTGACTGGAGAAAATTGATACAAAGTAACACGGTAACTAAGTTACTTTATTTTGTAAAAGATTTTGTACAAATTTCCCTACAAATAGCATTACTCTAAACGCAAGTACATGTGATTCACTTAATCTAACTAGCTAATCGTATGATGCGATGTTGATTGGTACTTAAGACTAGTAGTGCCATATATAGCAAAACTCTTCTGTAATAGCAATGGTGCATATCTAGTTACTTATTATATTATTGTAGTTCAATCCGCTTCACGTAAACACTTACAAACTTTTTTCTTTTAGATTACTTTTGAGATTAGCCAGCCAAACATGCTTTACAATCTAATGGTTCAACGAGTGTAAAGGGGGCATCGATTTGACAAGTTTGCAACACGAATACTTTGTTTTGGGTATTAATTGATTAATTAATATAATTGATTGTTATGACTAGATTCATCTTAAACATATATTTTTGTGGGCACAAATCTCGGGTTTGTCTGCTCTACCAAGATTATGTTTAGATCTCGTTGAAGACTCTTATCAATATTATCACATGCTTACAGCATTATGCCAGGTCACGTTATATATTCTCCTCTTAGTAACTTTTTTTTTTTTTTTTTAAATTTGTTTAATTAGGTCAAGATTGATGAACGCACTCACACTTTTTCATTAATTTAGACAAGAATAAATCTGCTTGCATTGTTTATAAGTAGTTGAAAGTCTTGTTATAAGATTTAAAGAGAATAAAAAATTCGGTGAACCCATCAGAGTCAATGTAACTTGAGGATCGTTATAAGTAGCAGTACTGTCGTTTGGTCAAAACAATCTTCAGATTGAACACTAACAGCATGAACCTTGAGAAAAGATTGAAGCGTTTGACTCTAATTTTGTTAGATTAAGACTTGATTTGGAAATATGAAACTAATTAAGAATTAATGTTAAATAAATGGGATTGGAGCACAATACGAGATTGGACTAGACACCTATGGATATTATTATTACTTAATTAATTATAAGAACTACCTTAATCCCCCTCCGTCCCGATAAGATATTCCCCTTCCATTTTTCACACAAATTAAGAAAACTCAATTAATGTTATTGGAATTAATGTACAATTTAAGAATGTATTTCCTACCCTTTAGTTTATTTAATATATCATTTTACATCTTCTTTATTATCGATTACCATACATAATAAATAGGGGTAATTTAGAAAACAAAAAAGTAAAATAAAAGAGGAATACAATTTTGGGATGGACAAAAAAAAATAGGGGAATATCTTTTTGGGACGGAGGGAGTACTTTGTTTAAATTTGATTTGATTTGATTAGACAATTTTATAATTAATTAATTAATTAATAATAAATAATAATAATCATCTTTGGGAGAGCACAAACTCATGAATCCACTAAGCCAGTTGGTCAATCAAACTAATCGTGATTTAGCATTTCTTAATTAAGTACAATCCTCAGTTTTTCTACTAAACCCTATTTAATTTTCTTGGAACTTTTATTCTCGTGAGTTTATTTTTTGACAAAAAAAAAAAAAAATAGTTAAGCATGGAATACACACAGCTGTAGAACTTCTCAATATTGAAGAAACTTTCCCCCCATCTACAAAGAGTCACAGGCATATACATATATCTATATACATATATATGTGCATATAAAATTCTTGATATTGTTTATTATCATCGTTTCAGAAGAACCTCTTTGCCACCATTTGAAAGGGGTTTAGAATACTTATTATATATATATATATATATTATATTAGCTAATAATCCAAACTTAGCACTCTTTGGTGGGAAAGGTGTGTGGTGCATTAGAGACAAGTCAATAATGCATGAGACTTTTATCCTAATATATGATGACTTTATCGTTGACCTTTTACATGTTTTATGCTGTCCATATAAAGAAAAGATGCAAAGCATAGTCGAAGTCCAGTAAGATTTTCTACATATATCAATCAAGAAGAGGGGCGGCATATAATAATAATAATAATAATAATAATAATAATAATAATATATTATATATACATATATATGGCCAGTGGCTAAATAATATTTTAACTTCTTTTAAATATTATTGAGAGGTGCATAATCGACTTTTACCAAACAAAACCACAATGTTCACCAATGCAATGCATGGTCAAAATCCAAATAGATTTGCTATATCTATATATAAAGGAAGAGAGGTGAGACAACAACACTAGTCTCACACACTGACACGAAATTATATTTCTTATATATTTGATTTCAAAGAGTTATGGAAACACATAATGAAGATAAATCCTTTTGCACTGAGAAGAAGCATATCAGACTATTCGGGTTCGAGATCGACCCATATCAGAACAGTGAGATTGATGAGGCAAATGGGCTTTATGAAAGTGTGAATTCTGTCTCAGAGACAAGCTCTACTGTTGAAGCAGAAGACAAGAAGAAATTGGAATGCCAATATTGTCCAAAAGTGTTTACAAATTCACAAGCTCTGGGGGGTCATCAAAATGCACATAAAAGAGAGAGGATGAGAAAAAAGAAGGTGCAGCTTCAACCAAGAAAATCCACTATCAACTATTTTATGCAGTATCCAAACAATCCTTATAACCATGAGCAATCTTCTGCTGCTCCATGGCCCTGTGCTCCTGAGCTCACCTCTCCTGATTATCAGTCTCCAATCAGCCATGATCCTTCTGATCATATACAAGATATCATGCTAACACACGCAGATAGATCAAGTTCAGAATATGATCAGTTCCGTCGACAAGCTTAATTAATTATATTCCTCTTTGATTGGAATTCATCTGGCAGCCTCATTTTCATTAGTCTCAGGATTTACTTTCTTGCCTCCCAAAAAAAAATGGAAGTCCAGATTTCTTTGTTGAAAGGACAACAAGGCAAGAATTTTTAATTCTAAAGATGCGCTTAATAAAGGTTGTACCCTTTGATTTATTTTTCTTTTCTATTAGGAAAATTTGCATACATCTTCTCGATTATTTCATATATATCTTAAAATCAACAAAGATTTTCTCCCAACTGACTGACATATTATTGTACTAGTCATGGGTTAAGCCTCTTATATAGCAAGCACCACACCGTTGATTAAGGGTCAGATCCATATACTCTATAGAATCCCTTTGTAATATAAAAAAATAAAAAGAAAAAAGAAAACTCTTATATAGACCAACAATTAATGCTCTCCCCTGTTACTACATTTTAATCGTGGACTGGTAGGAGAGCATTGCGGATCGTAATGTAGTCGTCACATGACAAATTATTTCATCGAAGTAAACTGTCATTTCAACGTGTCCATTTTATCTCAACTACAAACTCTTGTAAAAGAAGAATAAGATAAATACTTTTAGAAAAGTATTCGAATATATTAAATTTTAAAAACAGCCTCCAAGAAGTTATTTTTTAACTTTTCGAAAAGTATCTCAAACATAAACTCACACTTTGGGATTCCATCTTGTGAAGTTTTTCGTGTATTTAAAATGTTAATATATGAATATTTATCACCATTTTTCTTTTCTTTCTTTCTTTCTTTTTTTTTTTTCCCTTTCTTTTTTGTTTTTGAAATTACAATTCTAATGGAAAAAAAAAAAATCCTAACGATACTCTATGGGCCAATTAATTGGTAAGGCCCATTTTGTGGAAAAAGGACTGATAAATGTCCGGTAGGCCCAAAAGGGGATAAAGCTACGCTTTCCTGATGCACCCGTGGGAATAATATACCACTAGAACTTGCACCTTCATAAACTCTCTCTGATATTTCCCTAATAATTTCTTGCCAAGAATTCAGGTGGGTTTTCTCATAAGTTACAATTTTCGTCTAGCTTATTGATAATTGTTCCATTTTGAATGATTGATTCGTGTTATCTCCATAAATGTAATTGTTGAATTTGCTTACTTTTTTGCCCATTTGTTGATTTGAATGGACGGCAGCACTTTGATTTTTGATCTGCTTAATTCCTGTTGAATCGGCGTCTGGAGTTGATTAAATGGGCAAAAGGAAATCGGTATTTTAACAGTTATATGAATTCTGATTGGTATTGGTTCTCTGGGTTTGCTGAATTCTTAGTCCTCGCAAAAGTTTGAAGCTTTTTCAGATTTGGTAAAAGAAAATAAGGACCAATGAATTACATAAGCAACTGAATTCTTGATTTAAATCTCTTTTGGATATAAATTTATATAAAAGTCATTGGATTTGCATAGAAGAGGTTTTACATTTTGTAAGACAATTAAATGATTCTACTTTATGTCCTGTATTTAGTTCTGGATCATCTTTCGAATTTTGATCTTTCTGGAAAGAGATCCATGGTATATAATTAGTTTTGTATTTGCAACTCTGCAAATTCTGTCCAAGTTTTGTCAGTCACGTAAATGTTATGTAATGTGTATTTTGAACTGCAGATTGTTAGGAACAAGATTTAGTGAAAAATAGATCCGGTAAGAGATGGCTGATCAGAAGAAGCAATTTGCCAAGGTCAACCAGCTGCGCCCATTAGACACCGGGCTTAACTCAACTGTAAAAGTTGTCAGTGCAAAGACTATAGCACCAAGAGGTCGCGCTCAAGGACGACTCGCTGAATGCTTAGTGGGAGATGAAACAGGAATTATTATTTTCACTGCGAGGAATGATCAAGGTTGGTCCTTTTTCTTTCGGAAAACTAGTCTTTGTGTTAAAGATTCTGTTAGTGCAACTGATGTTTGAATGTTGGTCGATAATGTTGTTTATTATCACAAACCAAATCTTTCTTCACCGTCTTAATCATGCTTTAATTAAGCCCAGCTTTTCCATTCATTTCTCTTTACGTTTTTTCTTTTTTCATTGTTTTTGTTGAAGTTTTGAATGTGTTTAATGGGGATTGTGCTGATGGATGTGTGTTTAGTATGATCATCATAGACAAGTGCTACCGAAACTTGATTCTCATGCATTTATAGGAAAATCACGTCAGTATTCTTTTAGATCCTAGATCTTTTGTTGAGAAGGATGTTCTAAAATTATTTTAATTTGTAATATGATGAGCACATTTTCATACATCATCATCATAGAATTGATGAAGAGTGCATGAGTCAAAATGATGTAGGTAATCTACATATACTTTAGAGTTTAGACTCTTGTTAAACAATATGCATCTGCCCTTGCGGTTTTTGAGTTTCTGGGTCCTTGTCTTCTTAATATTCCTTTAGCTGGGATGTGAAAGTTTTTTTTTAATCCTTTAGTCAGGCCGTGCAGATATTAGCTTGTGACGCGTTATTATTTTGCTGGGTGCTGATATTCTCTTTTCCTCTGGTAGCTTCAGTTTTTTTTTTTTTTTTTTTCTTTTTATTATTATTATTATTATTTATTTATTTATTTTTTTCGTTCAAATAGTCAGTTTGTTTTCTTTGTTGTAAAGTGTATTGTGCTCTCCAGTGTGTGCTTTTTAACTGACGAACCACTTTATCTATAGTGGACTTGGTGAAAGACGGAAACACCCTCGTCCTGTCTAATGCGAAAATCGACATCTTTAAGGGATCAATGAGGCTTGCAGTCGACAGATCTGGCCGAGTTGAAGTTACGGAACCTGCTAGTTTCTCGGTGAAAGAAGATGTCAATATGTCACTGATTGAATTCGAGCGGATTGATGTAGTTGTTTGAGGCTGCTCGAACTAATGTTGGTTGCTTCCAGCATGTTTTGTTTATTTAAGGTTTTATCAGCCTAGAACTGAATTTGTTTTGGTAAATTTATGCACGCTTTTGAACTTGTAGAAGTTTTACATTTGGCTATCATCGAGAGATTTTGTTGTTGTTTATTTATTACTCACTCTGTCCCACAAAAAGATAGTTCAATAGTTATTTTCACACAGATTAAGAATGATAGTTATAGTTGAAGTATTAAATTTTACTTTTATATATACCCTTGGGTCTCAAACCCCCAATGCATAGGTAGTTGATGTGTAATAATAACAATACACTAATTAGGTGCTTGTTTGGAAATGAAAAATTAAATACATGTTCAATATAATAAGTAGACTATCTTTTTAAGACAGACAAAGATTATATAAAGGACTTATCTTTGTGAGACGGAGGAAGTACTCAATTTATGCATGGATAATAACATGAGATGCAAATGTGCAATTTTTTGCCATATATATATTTTAAGGGGGTAATAATCATTCATTGTTCTTTTCTTCTCCGTTTCAAGAAAATGAATGAATACTACAAGCATATGAAGCTAATATAGCTTTAACCTAGTTGAAACGCCTTGCCTGGGATTGGTACATATTTTTTTTTCCAACTCAACCGCACTTGAATTAGTTAACACCAGTTGGCTTCAGTTCTTTATTGTACTTTGTCCAGTCCGCAAACAGCAAATCTTGTTGAAGCTTCACAACAGCAGAAGGCCTTAGGAATGGGGTTTATGGGAATCTTTGCCTTTTTGACCCCAAAAATCAAGCTGCAACATGGGAGCGAATGGGAGTTGCATCACCGAGCTTACTTACACCAGCTAATGAAGGGAATAAGGTTTCAATTAAAAACACATGCAAGTTTTCTATTGCCTAAAACGAGGCCCAGAAATTTGCACCATTACTAAATTGCCCATGCCTTGCTTTGATCTTAAAAAAAAAAAATGAGAGGGGCAAAGAGTAGAGCTTACCTCTCTTCTTAAGTTTGTTTCGGAAGCTCCTTTTTCTGCTAAATGCCTTCTCCTGAGTCAGAAAACAATTACCATTTTTATGAAAGGAAAAGCCTGCAGAAGTCATAATTTTTTAAATTATTATTACCATGGTCAGACCAAGCTTCTCAGCTTGACGAACTGCTGAGACGAGCTCGTGATTTGCTTCCGTGTACAGGCTGGTAACAAGGCCAGGTTGACCTGCTCTAGCCGTGCGGCCAACTCTATGCAAAAAATCTACTGCAGAAGTAGCAAATTCTGCCTGGAATAGAAAGCAAGATAGCTATTACATACAGCTTTAACCCATAAAACAACAATAGTAAGATGTACAACAAACGTAGAGGTCAGGATAATACTTCTTTTTTGAATTATGAAAATTGATAAAAAGATGTTACCTCTGCCTAAGTTTCTAATATTTGATTTTTCAGCAATATATTCGCTTGTCCATTTTAGGTTTTAACTCTCCGTCCACACATGCCCACCATAAAAACCATGCTTGCTCAAGTTCCTTGAAAAATTAAATTCTGTGACATAAATGCACAGTTTTATTCACGATAAATTTTAGGCTACCAGATGAATAAACTTTTACCCTCCCTTTGATCAAGCACTACATCAGAGAGCTCCAATGAAAGATATTTTGTTGCAGATCACGTCATTCTACCACTCTCCCGTCACCAAGAAAATAAATAAATAAATAAAAGTCATTCTAACACTCTCACTGGACTAAGAATTTCTCATGTTCTCTTGAAGACATGTCCCAACATAAATCAAGCTTCCAGTCATTTTTCTCTTTTGATGTTACATTGTTATATTTAGTATAGGTATGTCCTTATTTCTTATCTGAGAATTTAAACTAAACTAGTCATACATAGCAATCTTTAAGAGGCCATACTAATTTACAAGGAGTCTCGTTGTCAAGATTACTGATTTGTAAAACTTCGTACATTATGACCGAAATGCGACTCTAAATCACACTGGTGCATGGACGGAAAGGCTTGTAACCCTGCATGTGCATCTACTTCATGGTGAAAAGCTTAAAAGTAAAACAATTGAACCAGTAAGACAAGAAGCACCTGGATAACATGTGAAACATGTGGAATGTCAAGTCCACGAGAAGCAGCATCTGTGCACACAAAAACACCACCTTTCTGGTGGAAATCAACAAGATTCGCACCACGCTCTTCTGGAGAGACATCACTATGGAAACGAAAACATTCAATTCCAGCTCCCATCAAGATCTTAGCAACAGCTTCAACAGCCTCAACGGTGTTTGAAAAAACCATGGTTCTAACTATCATAGAACCAGAATCTTTGGAAGAGCTAAGTCCATTATTTACAGCATTTATGAGAGCATCCACCTGAGTATCAGTTGTAACTTCAACCCACTTCTGTTCCAACCTGAAATGTTTAAAAGGAATCAAATCCCTGAATGAATAAATTCATGATGGAACTTAATTAACACAAAGGCAATGAAAATCAAACATCAGAGATAAAACTAACGAATTTGGAATTTGGACTTTGTATTTATGTCACTCTGAATTTTTCTTTAAAAACATGGCAAGTGGCTGTCAGAACTGAACATAGGATTACTGCAAAGATTAGGAAAAGAGTGGCGAAAAAAAATTAAAAGAACAGAGTATTATTTAGTGGTCTATGTTTGACTTTTCCAATGTGCTCACAGCACTCTTAAGCCAAGTACAAGGTTCAATAACTTGCCAGCTACAATATATGAATTCTCCATATAATAAATTGTGAGAGAATCAACAGATGATCTATCAAATGACAGATTATATATCTTAGCCATCCATCAAGGAACTAGAAGATTATAATAACTACAGATTCAGGGACTAAGACAGGAACCTGGGATTGTGGCAGTGTAGATAATTTCCGCTAACCCAGTTGGCATCAGGAAACATTCTTTTCAATACTCCTCCAGCAGTTTTCTTTCCATTTACAGGAAGTGTCGCTGCAACAAATACATATTGTTTACTGCGTTCATACGTTTTCCTAACCCTCCTCCAGTCTTTTCTGTCTGTAAGCTCGGATTTGGATTCTAAATTCTCAACATCGGAATTATCATCAGTATCTTCTTCTTCTTCGATGTTGGAATCTTTTTGCAGGTAATCCTTGTCTTCTGTACCAGAGACTTTAAGGGCAGATGCATTCAAGTCTTGTTCCCCAGAATCACTTCTCATGCGAGATAACTGCTTCTCATCAAATCGAAGCATGTTTATAAGGCGAATTACTTGATTCTGGAAACTTCCACATAGGAGCAAATCTGCTTCGTCAAAAATCTAAAAATTACTGAAATTAGAGAACTAAGCTAGACATTTGAGATCCATTAACAAAATTGAATCATAGAACAATGTCATTGGAAAAGAAATTACCACGTATTGGACAGTACGTATAAAATCAGAGCGTCTATTTCTTTCCGAGTCAATTCCATAAAGGTAATTCAGTAGTGCAACTGGTGTGGAAACTATTATATCTGGTTCTTTAACTAACAAGCCCTGCAATGAAGTTGCTTATCAGCAAGAAACACAAAATTAATATATAAAATATATATATATATAGATATATATCTGCCAGCACCAACTAATGACTAATTTTAACAACAAAGTTAGTAGTCCTATATCAGTACCTGGCGGCCACAAATAGCAGCAACGTGGAGAAGGGGTTCACCACTATCACCACAAAGGGAGGTAGCCATGCGAACTACTTGCTCACACAGCATCACATTTGGGCAGAGAACAAGAGACAGCTGGCGATGCTTGCCCAATTTCTGATCACCTTGATCACTTTCTAAATTACTTCCACATAGCTTATCTATAAGAGGGATTAAGTAGCCATGAGTTTTGCCACTACCAGTCTCTGCTGCAACCACCACATCATTTCCGGAAATTATGGCTGGTATGCAGGAAGCCTGGAGTGTATTGACACATAAGCATCTTCTCATGATGAAAACAAATTATAAAAGCAAACTGTATCTATAGAATACTTCAAGTTGGAATTTTATCACTAAAACTTGACTTTGTTCACAGACTCAGTCGAAGGAAAACCAAAGTAGAGAAGTAAACACAACATTTACAACAACAATCCCACTTTTCCAATAAAACGATGTCCATACTTTACATTGTTCACATATTTAAACCAACTAAAATCAAATCTTTATAGTTCCAAGTAGATAAGCACCGTAACTATAATATAATGCAGAATACCGTGGTGGCAAGTTAATAATCTCCACCAATATATTAAATATGTAAGATATCATTTCCATAAAGCAGGCAAGACTCCTATTATTAAAGAGATCAAATCAGAAATCCAAATTTTCAGAATTAAGTAAAAGCCATTCTAACTCAAAAGAGTTTTAATCCGAATTGGGCATAGCTTGCAAAAACATCCAAAAGAAACAGAAAAGGAAAATCATCCTTCAGCTACAGAATAAGCTCAAGAGTCTTAGAATTAAGCCGAAATTTTTCCCTAAACGAAAGGCAAACTTTTTAGAAACCAAAAACTGAATCTTTACGTATCACCAATAGACGTACTATACTAACTGGGAAAAAAAAAAAAAAAAAAGAGAGAGAGGTATGCACCTGAACCAAGGAGGGCCTATGGAGCCCAGCATTAGACAGTGCACGAGAGATGCCATCAGAAACACCAAGAGATGCCCAGGAAACGCTTTCTTCCGCAAAGAAGGTATTGGCATCGCTTCCACTTCTAGCGGCAGCGGCGGAGGTGGCAGTCCCGAATGCTCGGATTTTAAGGCGGTTTGGAAGGTGAAAAGGGCTACTACTGGTGAAAGACAAGGTTCTGAGTACTAAAAACGAGAGATTCCTCGTAAAGGATTGGAGGATTCTGGGAGGAGATGATGTTTTACAAACAGTGAGCGCAGAGCTTGAACGTTGCAGCATCATTTTTGTGCTGATTTGCATTTTCTGAGGTGAACCGTAGGGGGTTTTACCGGGGTGCTTGGGCAATGGGCAGGGGATGGACCGGCCAAAACCTCATCCGGTTCAAAATGGGTTGTGCCAGCATGTTTGGCTCAGCTGTAAAGAATTGTTTATAACTAACGTTTTAAATGAACGATTTCTCATACTCCAAAAATGCTCCCTCCTTTATTAGTGGTATCCAATCTTCTTTAGGGTTGAGATACAACTCCTAATCCAGTAATCCATGTTGAGATAGTTTGAGGGAGGGTGAATAAAAATGATCTCTCGATATACATCTGACGAGATTATTCCGTCAAATACACACACAGCGAAGGATATTTATTGTATAATGATCTCTCACTATATGTGTATCTAGCGTGATAATTTTGTCAAACCTACTGTAGGAGATTGGAAAGGTGAGTGAAGTAGATAGATAAAGCTTTCAATTTTTGTTTAATTTCGTGTTTTTATTTATTCTCCACTACTATAATATTGCTTTTTCATAGTGAAAATTAATTATAAAGTTTAGAGAAGAAAATAATGGTAATAAAAGTCTACATAGAGGCGAAAAGTGTCTACATAAACTCTTTTTATACCTAAAAGAGAGGACCCCTTTTTATTCATTAGTAATTATTATATCTAGAAGAGAGAACCTTTTTTGATTCGTTAGTGATTATTTTCAATTCCCATTGCTAAATTGGGGTCTAAAATTACTAGTTCTGTTCCGACACCATACATCAGGAACGACATGGCGCCATATGCGCAATGTGGCCAATGCACACCACATAGACTATTATCTCCACCCTATTTTCTCGCCAGAAAATTCTATAGCGGTTAGACAAGATGAAGATTTCCACCATGATCTCAGCGCCTTGCCAGAACACGGTGTTGGAATTCATTGATTTCTTTACATGGCGCCTCTATCTTCCGCATATAAACGAGAGAGGAACTCAATTTGGTACCGATCGAGAGAGGAATTCAATTTGGCATTGTCCCCAAATGCACGAACTGTATAATCAATCAAGCATCATTGGACTATTGAATCGACTGGAATCAAGAAAACAGGATCACTGTTTGTAAGCAGACGCCATCGTCAATTTTAATCATGATAATACACAGAGCCTACTTGGACGGAAGTGGTTCTACATGCTAAATACTCCGGTAGGTTTCCCTGTTTTGGCAATGTAGTGATTACACGGAAAATCCTTTGCAATCAGTGGTGAACGGTGTTGGCTTTTAAATAATACCGAGTAGATTTCCACTCTAGACCAGAAGGCAGTATGGTATACTCGTTGCTGAACTGGGCTTAGGATTTATTATCTTCTTAGTTATGATTAGTTGTATATCAAATTTTCCCCTTTCCTTATATATGTGATGTGATGTGATGTGATGTGGTCGATTGACAGAGAGAATCGTTCAACATCAGTTAGAATAGAAACCCTAAAAATCCACTCAGAACCAATGAATAATCAAGAAGCGTTTGAGCTTCCGACGGCATATGTAAGGCAAAAGGAGGATCTCTGGAATAACATTATAGCCGCCGACGCCGCTGCGGAGTCCACCAAATAGGCAAAGGGCTCAGCCGGGCTTCACTCGTGGCCCTCATAAGTGGCGGGTGCTATGCCATGCCTAGGGGATTATTTATTGTCCTTGATAGGAAGGTGGAGCAAATGGTATGTGGATCATCCACCTAATCCTAAACAGTGAAGAAGTAATTTAAATAGATCATATATTATTCTCTTTTTAATCTCTTCCTTTGATTTATATATGTGGATTGAATTTGGACATGAACTTGTTTACATACACAACTGATTTTTAATTGATACGAATAAAGATGCTTGATTCTTGTATAAGTATTAGAGATGATAATAATTAAACCATAGGAGTGAACAAAAATCCAAAACCACGTGTGAAAGACTATGAGATCATTTAGCCCCTGTATTACAGATAAAAAATGGTGACTTCTTTTCATCCTAAATTATGTAGTGTTTGTCTTTATGACTCAAGCCTTGAGCCCACTGTTGAAATGTTCATAACCAAAATGCCAGTATCACTTTCGATCGGTCTTCTGGTTTTCAACCTACAACGCCGTGTCTAGACGCTAAATTGCATCTACCCCCATTGTTCCAGGCAGTGGCCAAACATTTCAAGCATTGCAACTTCTCAGCTCCAGTTTTTTTTTTTATTTTTTCTTTTTTTAAAAGAATTAATCTCTCTATTTGAAATCTCAATTTTGTATTCTCATGTTCTCATCTTCCATTTTGTTTTTATTTTTTCCCCCTTTTTTTCCTTAATGAATGGCTTTTAATGCATATTGATGTGTGTGAGTATTTAGGTTTACCATTAATTTTATGGTTCCACTTAGTTTTACTAAATCAGAGATTAATCAGCATATGCACATAGATATGGTTATTGTGTTTCTATATGTGGTTGTATAAGATTAACTTCAATTCATTGTTTACTATTTATTTGTGTTGATAAGTTATGCACAACCCCTTTTACAATTCACTTGCATTGCTAGATTAAAGATGTCAGATTGTCAAGGATGCCATTTCCACCCCTGTGAGATCAGCCAGCAAAAAATTGCTCAAGAATGAAAGTAATGTTTCATTTTTGATTGTGGTATAATGGAGCTGTATGATTGCCAAATCTTATCATTAGACTTTCCATATGTCAAGAGGAGCACATTAATCTAATTTCCAACATTTTAAGAAGAATATGGTTTGTGATCAAACTCTTTATTACATATTATTTGTGCAACAAGCTCAATTTTCGAATTCTCAAGAAAACTACAATGTGAAATTGGCGATTAGCTTTTTTCTTTTTTGCCAAAAATGCCCTCCAATTTTGGTTGTTCATATGGGATGTGACTCAGTGTATTGAATAAGTCATGGGAGTAGTTTAAACATGTTGCAAATGGATCAGGTAATTAAGTGATGATTGATTTTTAGTAATTATGTACCTATTCATGGTTAACTTTCTGTTTGCCAAAAGTTATTAATAACTAAATGGTGAACCAAAAAATGTTCATCAAATAATCGTAAAATCGTAATAGCATGTACAATCTAAAACTAGGGTTTACAAAATATATCATGTCTTGAGTGCATATTTATTGATTCGACATCAACTACGTGTTTGGCAAGGGATCAGATTATTTATTTTGTTTATAATTAGCCACACGACATCATTTCATTGGTGTTACTTTTTAAAAAAGCAACCAATAAAATGATGTCATGGAGCAATTTATAAACCAATTTATAATCTATATAGTTGCCAAACACATTGCGAATTAGCTAAAATTTAAATCAAATTTATGTCTAGTAACATGTTTAAATTTCAATATTTTAATTAAAATTTAATTAGCACAAATTTACTCACAAGCAAATATCGATATTCTACGGGATTATTATGAACGGGATTATCATTCTACGGGAACGGAATTCATTCATCAGGTGTAAAAGAAAAGAAAAACAAAAAAAAAAAGGGGAAAAACCAACCTACATTTTTAAAACCTTACCTCTTTTTTTTTTCCCGCCTTCCCTACACAGAACAGTGAATTTTCATTTCATTTTCAAAAATGACTGAATGCATGTGATGAACAACAGAGGGGAAGAATAGAAGCTTTACAGATGATATAAGATGACTGTTATGTATCAGGAAATTGACTATCAAAGGTGGTTGAGTAGGACTAGGTTTCTAGATTGGTTGCTGAAATTGATATCTCAAACTCAAACTCCAATGAGAATTGTAATGAAGGAAATGTATGATAAGCTGTTTTGTGATGCTGCTCTTAATCCACTCCTGGCCAGTCATGCCGATGGAGCCGGTGAAGAGAATTGCTCAGATGCTTTATAAACAAGGAATGGAGAATATTTTTGGTGAACACATTGATGAAATAAAGGGGGAGTTGCAGAGAATGACTGAGGAAGTCTATAGACGAGGAAATGACAATATCTTAGGTTCTCATTAATAACGAGGTATTTCCTCTGGAGATAAAGCCATCTGGATAAGTGTCTGGAGTATATTTCTTTAAACTAAGCATTTAAAAACAAGTAAAGATGGTAAAAATTTGTTTGTGGACTAAAGATATTGTTATTTCCTCGTCTATAAACCTTTCTCAGTCATTCTCTGCAACTGCTCCTTTATTTCAGTAATGTGTTCACCAAAAATATTTTCCATTCCTTGTTTATAAAGCCTGAGCAATTCTGCTCTATTATCTCCTCTTTCAAATTCGTGACAGCATGATTGGCCAGGGGTGGATTAAGAGCAGTATCACGAAACAGCTTATCATACACCTCCTTCATTACAGTTCTCATTGGAGTTTGAGTGTGAGATATCAATTTCAACAGCCAATCTAGAAACCTAGTCCTATTCAACCACCTTTGATAGTCAATTTCCTGATACATAATAGCCATCTCATATCGTCCGTAAAGCTTCCATGCTTCCCCTCCATTGTTCATCACATGCATGATGAATTCATTCTCAGTCATTTTTGAAAATGAAATGAAAATTCACTGTTATGCGGATGGAAGACGGGAAAAAAAAGTTGTAAAGTTTCAAAAATGCAGGTTTAGAGATTATTTGTTTATTTTTTTCCTTTTATACTTGATGAATGAATTTCGTTCCTATAGAATGATAATCCCACAAATATCTATATTTGTTTCTGAATAAATTTGTGCTAATTAAATTTTAACTAAAATGTTAGAATTTAAACATGTTACTAGACATAAATTTTAGTTAATTCGATGTCGAATCAACAAATATGCACTCAGACATGTATATATTTTTGTAAACCTTAGTTTTAGATTGTACATGCTATTATTATTTTACGATTATTTGATGAACATTTTTTGTTCACCTTTTTGTTATTAATAACTTTGTCTGTGAAAAGTAGCTTCCGTCCAATGCTTTCTTTACAACTTGGCAAACAGAAAGTTAACGATGAATATGTACATAATTACTAAAAATCAATCATCACTTAATTACCTCATCCATTTGCAACATGTTTAAATTGCTCCCATGACTTATTCGACACAGTGTCACATTCCATGTGATCAACCAAAATTGGAGGGCATTTTTTACAAAAAGGAAACAAGCTAATCGCCAATTTCACATTGTAGTTTTCTTGATAATTTAAAAATTGAACTTGTTGCACATATAATATGCAATAAAGAGTTTGATCAAAATCCCATATTCTTCTTAAAATGTTGGAAATTTGATTAATGTGCTTCTCTTGGCATATGGAAAGTCTAATGATAAGATTTGGCAATCATACAGCTCCATTATACCTAGTCCCTTTCAAGCACTTTCCGGATGTTTTGTTAAAAAACTTTCCTCCTATGTAGCATACATGGATGCATACCATGTGGATTTAAAATACATATAGTTTAGGTTTGAAATACACGTGGCATGCATCCATACACGTCACATGGGGTGGAAAGTTTTTTAACAAAACTTCTGGGAAGTGCTTGAAAATTTTCCCCATTATACCACAATCAAACATGAAACATTACTTTCATTCTTGAGCATTTTTTGCTAGCTAATCTCACATGGGTGGAACTGGCATATACCTTGATTGAGAATTATATAGTTTATCACCAAATGGGCTTCAAGAATTAAAGCAGAGTGCTTAATTCAGTCTAAGAACATGAATTTTCCCACCAGAAGCTTTGTCCATATCTGTAGCATAATTATAAAGCTTAGTCCATATCTGTAGCATACTTTTTCCACCCGAACCATGTAGAGAATGAATGAATGAATAAAATATAACTATCTGAGTGAATAAAATATAACTATCTAAGCTTACCTTCCTTGGTTTATTAGTTAAAACAGGGCATTTAATAATATGATAGTATACCACCCCAACAAAAGCTGCCACAGAGATCGGACCAGTATGCCATGAAAGAATTGGATCCATAAATACAGGCGGACCTTTTGTTCAATCAGTGAAAAAGCTAATCAATGTGAAAAATATTACATAATAATTTGCATAGGATAAGTCACACTGTATGTGTGGTGTAATCTTCAAGACAAACGTGTTACACTGAGACCATGCAGAGAAAATCACTTCATCTTACAAGTTGGACAGGAAATCATTTTATGAATGTGCGGCTGTTTATTTAAGCATTCCAAAAAGTATGAGATTCTTTTGGGGAGCACTGTATTACTCATTTGATGTTTTTAAGTGATTGGCATCTATTTTAGTAGTTTTTTTCTCTTTATAATATGGTTTGCTTCAATTATATGTCATGTTTTTATAGATGTAAATCATTTTGTTGAACTACGTGCGGGCCAGCTCAATTTGCTAGCTAGGCATTACCTTCAAAGTGATGAGGAAGATGTTAAAAATTCATGATGCTGATGGTAACAATTAAGTTGCAGGTGCTTCTTGCAGGCATTAGAGATGGTTTGGTCTGGTGCAATGGGTTGCATTGAATTCACGTAAAATGCTTTGGAAGTTTCAAAATCTGCAATAGGACTGGAGTACCGGAAAGTCTGTCAAGCTTCTTCAAGTCTCAAGATTGCTCGTAGGCCTCATCTCAATGTCACTGCGTCTTATAAACTATGATGATCCTTGAACTCCTCCATTAAGCTTGCATGAATATATATATATATATATATGATTTTACTTTGATTTGCACTTTATTGCATGCTTTCAGCAAGTCTAGAAATGATTTCCAGAGGTCTTAATTTTACTTCACCCCTACCTTTTATTAGAGCGTGTAAACCTAACTCCTCCCGATCAAGGTTGTAAAAAGTGAGAGAGGAAAATTGAGCTTCTAATAGTTCTTTTTTACATTTTGCTATGTCTTTTCCAAGTCCAAATTCTAATCAAATTCACACACATTTAATCTACTCTAGTTCACCAACTTCAGCAGCTGCCTCTTCCTTCTTCTTGCCTTCTCGTCTACATGCTAGCACAATATTCTTGTTGTTCGGCTTTCTTTTGAGCTCAAATCATGGCTCGTCACGCACTCCTTGAGGGGGCATCTCATATGGTCCGCCAAAAGGGGTTGCTCACTGCCAGCAAATATGCTCAGTTATTTTCTCTCTATCCAAAATGGCACATAAACCACGGGTGCTTAATTAGAAAAACCATTCAATACAACTATGGACAACTTTCGTTTTTAGACAAGTACTACTGGGGATAGTTAAGAACCATAAAATAGCATACAGCTTAATTAAGGTGCAAGTATTGACAACTCAACATAAGCCTTCTTCTAGTTTATGTATGAAAAATGACATTTCAAATTTCAGGTGATACTTAATATTATTGGAATATTTGGAATTCAACTTCTTGAATTGATATCATACTGCCATGTCGAGTTACACTGCAGACTAGGATGATTTCCTGATGACATATTTTGAACCCCTTTCTTTCTTTCTATCTTTTCTTTATTTTCATTTACTATTGGGTGATAATTTTACACCTGGTGACAGCTCTTGATTTCTCCAAGGAGCAGTGGATTGCTGCATCTCGCCAGCAAACTCGATCAAATCCTTGAGACAAGGATATTATTAAGTGAGTTTCTATATACGAGTTATCAACTGAAATGTTATCCTAAAGTTGAAAGGCCAAAGCAGTTATTTGACTTGATATTTCTCGGAGTTGGGATGTTAAGATTAACCTAATGTGATGTATTATAGGTGAGTTGAAAGAAATGTAACTGACTTACCATCTCCAAACTCCTATGTTGATGCCATCACAATTGGCTATGGGTTAAGAACTGTGCTAGAGACGTGCCGAGTTCTAAAGAAAGGATTAAAAGTATCCGTTCTTTTCTTTAACAATAGCACTCGTCCAAGGATTATTTTAATTCAGGTATTGTTGGTTAAAGGAAATTCACTTGTCGGATTTCCCCTTTCCTTAGTTTTAAACACACTTCTCGCTGTCTCTGCATGCTGTGCAATACAAAACTAAGAGGAAAGCTATTTTCAAAGTATATTTGGTGGAGTTGAACGTCATATATGATTTGGTTAGTGCTTTTCAGTCAAATCTAGATTTGGAATTGTGATTTGGCTGTTAATGCCAAGTTATTGCTTCAGTTGTTGCTGCAATTTTCACACTGTATGAGCTCTCTGTGACCTTCATTTTACAACTCTTTTTCCAGGACTGGGTGATCGATAATGTGATTGTTCCTGTTGCAAATCGGTATAGCCTTGCAAGTGAGTATGAATACTTGAAGAACTCAATCAAGGAATATCTGACAGGTCTGTTGTTTTTCCTTGGTCCTATAAATCAAAATCCTTATGGAGATAAGTCACATAATTTTGCACGAAAGAGCACATAAGCCTTTTGATTATGTATCATGTTCTTGAAAAAGAGGATTAACTTCCAACACAATAGAAGCTGCAAGTTAATATAGGACCTCTTAATTTGTCATTAAGTTTTCTTGATTGTCCTTTATCATTCGGGGAAGCCTTTCAAGTAACACGCATCTACATGTTGTAATGCAGGAGGCAAGATTGATGAGCTTGCTTTAGAAGACGACTTTTCTTCTGCCAAACATATGCAATCTGTTCTTGGAAGAGAAGAAAAAAAAAGGATTAATTGGATTTTCAAAATAATGTAGGAAGACATTTAACTGCAATGAATTCTATTGTTTAATTAAGTTAGGCAGGAAAAATGGGGAGCTTGATATATATATATATATATATCTCTCTCTCTCTCTCTCTATATATATATATATAAGAAAGGTGTTGGAACAAAATAAATTTATACAAAAGATTTTCATCAAAATTCTTTATCATTTATTCAAAAATAGTGTTAAAACGGATCGAGATGAACATCCAGAAGACTGGACTTTGTGAAAGTGCTCAGAAAAATGAAGGCATGGAGGCAGCTAGCTTAAGAATAGCTGAGCAATATCTTCAGGCCTTCACTATGATTGCAAACGAGGGGACAACAAATTTCAAAAGATCCTGTTCCTCAGTTCAGTTAATATTCATTTACTAACCAACATAAGCAAGAAGAGAAATCTGGAGAAGCGTCCACCATAGAAATCGCCAGAAATAAGGTAACCCCCATTCCAACATAATGCAACTATAAATTAAGAGTTGCTGCTCGTGATGTGTGCTTGATAAGAGTGTGCAAGAATGAGTGGATAGTGTAAAAGACAGAGAGTACGGGAAAGAAATGGTACATTAGTTGATGGAAAAAAAATGCATTTTGAATTTGTATTGAGAAGAGTGTGTTTTTGAATTGAGGCATAAGTGTCCTATTTTACATTAGTCTTGCGAATGTTTAATAGAAGTTATTTCTCTCGGTGTCTCCTAAAACTCTACATTTTCTATGCGGACTGTTGGCTGTGTATCTTAATTTAAATTGTTTGTTGTGGGGGTGAAAGTTGTAATCAAATTGTGTCATCTTCTGGCTTCTAATTCGAAGTTTAGTTAAGGTGGGGTATTACCTTGTCTTTTTGTTGTGGGGTCATTCATTATTTATTTGAACCGAGCCTGATTTCAACATTGTATAATTCATTAATCTTGGGAAAGATTTATTTTTTACTCTCAGTGGCTTTCTTTTTGTTCAAAAATGCTATTCCACAAGAGTTGTATATGATTTTGCTGTGGAATAATATGATATGCACCTGAAGTTTGACATTTTATACTGAAAAATCGATCATCCTTATGAAATTATAACATGAAAGGTTAACGGTATTTTTGGTAGGCCCTTTTGAGGATTCATCTGGTTTTGTTATCATTGATCCAAAATGAATGCATAAATATTGTAGATAAACCTTTTTTAGTTGTTGCGTGTTTTGTCTGTTTCAGATGAAGGAAAACTCTTGATTTGTGCTTGCTATGTTACATACACTTTTATCTCTTCTTCAATAATCTTATCATCGTGTTCAAGCATTTATCTTGAAATCATGTGTTCCCTGCTGAATGAAGTGGCAAGGAAGAAGTTAATGATTGTCTAAGTCTTTTCTTAAATCGGACAGAATTTCATGAGTTTTGAGTTTCTTCTCTATATTCACTTTTGTTATTCCAATCATGGATATTGAAATGAAATCTGCCCAAAACAGACAGTTGGAAGACTGAAGAAACCCGTTCTCATTCCATCTGTTATCATCGTTGTTCTGATGACTTGCTTCCTATCCTTTGAATACACATATATAATACTTTCTGGATCATACCTTTAATTTTTTCATTTATTTAATAATAATGAAAATTATTACTTTATCTGGGTGAACATATTTCTGATGATTTTGTGGTTGAGGTAATTAATCATGAACTTGAAAAGCCTGAGTGCCGAAATGGCTTCATTCTTGATGGATTTCTGACAACTCTGGTCCAATCACAGAAGGTTTTAACTTTTATTTGGTTACTAGATAAGATATTCAATTTGTTTTTCATATGTACTCTTCTTTGTCATATAACGATCTGAAACATGGCTTGTTTCCTTGTATTAGCTTGATGAGATTCTTGAAAAACGCAGTATTAAGATTGGTAAGGTTCTTAACTTTGCAATTGACGACAAAGCCTTGGAAGAGGGGGCTGATATCTGACGGCTTTACCCTACCACTGGTCACATCCTTCCAGTGCTTGCTCCTAAGACTCCTGGCATTGCTCAGGTAAAACCTTTTAACCCCTACTTTATTTTTCTTGCTGTATAGCTAAATTGAAGTAAAAAATATATACTTGGGACTTGTTGCCAAGAAAGTTACTCTTGTTCTTTTTTTCTTGTGATGTGATGAAATGCCAAAAATTCTGGGGAGAGTAATACTCTCCCCACCCTATGGGGAGAGTATTACTCTCCCCAGAAGGACTCAATGAAATGCAGGTAATTGATTACTACAGTAACAAGGGTATCGTTGAAAATATTCCTGCAAAGGGACAACCAGGTGAGGTCATGAAATACGACGTCGAAGAGGCACTCTCTGATGCTCCCCGGCTTTTTTGGGTTAAACACGGAAATAATTTTGTTAGAATTTTTGAGAAATTATATAATTGTTGACAGCTGTTTTGGGAAAAACTAAATTGGCCTTTGCTACCACGTCATCTCTCTCAGTATGTTTGCTTAATTTTTCATTCCAAGTTTTTTTTTTTTTTTTTGAATAGAAACATGTACAAAAGTTACATATCTTCAAGAACGGATAAGGCAAAAGAAGCAATGGAGTGGGTGACTATATTCCCCTCGCGGGGAGTGTAATCACAAGTACCACATCCACACTCAATAAGCAAGTCTCCAATTTTGCGTAGAACAGCAGCATTATAATTATAATGAAATTTCCAAATCATCTTTTAAGCGAGAAACAAGCTGTAGACAATCAGATTCAGCAGCTCCAATTTGAAAACCCAATTCCTGGGCCCAAGACAATCCCTTCAAGAGAGCAATACTTTCTGCATCAACAACTGCTGGTTTCCCTTGGATAGGACTAGCCAGTGCTGCAGTGACCACTCCTCCTTCATCCCAAATCACAACACCTATTGCAAAGAAATCCAAATCATTTTTTAATGTAGCATCAACATTTAATTTCCATTTACCATGTTGAGGCTTCTTCCATCCTGTGCGTTCGATTGTGCACCTAGCGTTGCCATCATGAAATTTAGAATTAAACTCAGTGAGGGACTCCATTACATGACAAATAACGGTAGGTGGAGAAATAATTCTGAAAGGCCAAAAGAACTGATTAATTCGGTCAATATTCCATTCACCTGAAGCTGTAAATAATTCTGAAACTGTTTGAATGGATGCATTAGGTGGAGAAATCAGCTTAAAGGTCGGAGCTCTGGGAAACCACGGTTGTGTGAAAGGATTGATGGAATTTCCATTGCCAACCCGCCATCGATAGCCTGATAATGAAAAATGAATCTTTTGTCTTCGCAATTATATTTCCTTTAAAATCTCTTTGAATTACTGAATTATTTTACCCCATTAATGCCTAAGCTTTGCGAGCTTCCATTTTTTGAATAATGTCCGGCTTTAAATAAATTGATGTACACTTTTCAGCACAAAACCCAATTAAATATATCCCACGAAAAGGGCAAGTCTTTCAACAAATTTCCTGAACAAATTTTCTTGAATAATTATATTTGGATAAAAAAGTGGACAATAAATTTAAGAAAATAGATATATGGCCCATGTAATTATTATTATTGATTTTAAAATTGATGTTATGTCATCTTTCTTTTTCTTTTTTCTTTTTTTTTCTTAATGTTATGTCATCTTTGTCAGTTTTATTTTACTTATTATTTCCCTTTTCTTTCTAGTAGCGTAACTCAATTTTGTTTGATACGCCACATCATAATTACTTCGCAAGTTCTCAATACTTAGTTATTGCTTAAAATATATTCTTAATATTTTTTTTTTCATTTCATTTATTACATTTAATCTTCTATTCGTTAATGGCAAATAATTGTGTTTATACATAAGATACTTTCATCAAAAAATTTCTTTATTTATCAACGAAAATTTAAGATAAGTAAACAAGAACCATTCGCTTCTTATTTCACACCATATATATACTGATATTATTGCATCTAATCAATTTTTTTACCGACCAAGTATATTAATTACTAAAATAATTAATCTTGCCACAAAAAGTTAAGGATGTTACTGTAGTATAAAATAAAAGTAAAGACTATTTATTATACAATAAATAAAAATGTATTGCCGAGAACATAATTTGTAGCGTATATATATATATATATAATTATGGTACAATTCAAGTATAAATAGTAATGAGCCATAATTCAGCCGCTAATATGAATATATATCATTGTCAACATCCTCACATTTTTATTGAATTCGTAAATTCACATGTGGGTTCTCCAATGTTACATGCATTGAAACTTTTTTAACAAAACTTCACAAAATTTATTAAACATTTTCATTATCTTTCGCTCCTTATAAGTTCCCAAAATAGATAAATTAATTACCACATATAAGTCTCCAAAATGAATAATTTTATTTAAACAAAAAATAGGATAATGAGTTAGACAAAATAGACATAAGGTCAATTACCACATATATAAGTTTCGAAAATAGAGAAATTCAAAAATATCAAGTTCGATGGTCTTAGCTAAGGTACGCGGCAATTAATTGATTAACCATAACCCTATATTTTCATATATATATATATATATATTCCCCCCATCACCTTCTCTTTAGTGGTAGGGGAAATTTCTAAGGTACCCAGGCCGGGTTTCTTACAGAGCTCAGTTTCTAATAATATACTGCTATGTGGTGTGTATTAGGTGAGGTGTCATTCTGTGATTAGAGACCAGATTCTGTAAAGAACCAAGACTGGTTTCCATAGCAGGACTATAGTAATCGGGTATTTGAAATTTTTTATTTTTGTCCCCAGAGGCCAAAGCAGGATCGAAGTGTTTTCCACATCAGAGGTTTATTGGTAAAACTTATAAAAGCTGGGACAAACACGTCAAAATGGGATGCAATTCTTCAAAAATAGTACTTTCTTCTAGCAAGCAAGAACTAACCTAGGAAAGTAAAAGCGCAGAAATGGCGCCAAAGGCAAGAGGGGAGAAAAACAAATGTCCACCGTCCGATCCTCACGGTATGTTCTCTGGTATGGCCGTATTCTTGACCGAAACCGACGTGCAGAATCGCCGACTACAGGTAATCAATTCTCGCTTTTCGTTCGTTTGAATATCTTGTTGGGATAGTTATTAGCAGTGTTTTTCAAGTGGAATGTTTCACTGTTGTCTTGTATTTTTTAGATTTGGAAGCAGAAATTGGTGCAAATGGGGGCTATTATCGAGGACCGATTCTCCAAAAGGGTCACCCATATTTTTGCCGTGAACGTAAATTCACTTCTGCAAAAAGTTGACCAGGAATCTTTGACCAGATTTAAAGGGGTAATCACTTTTATCATGCTAAAGGTTTCAGTTTAAAAGCCGTGCCTTCGAGTTTTTTGAAGATTAGAAATGGTAGATTATTTCTACATTATTAGAAATGGTAGATTATTTTCTACTTTTTGAGACATTGCCTGTCATTGTGATTACTACGGCTGACATATAAATGGTAGTGAGAATTTTCATTTTTAGGTTGGTTTCATGGTTATGTCAGTATGTATATTAGAGTAGTACCCGCAAATTGTTAAGCTTTTAAGTTTGTATTGTGGTAAGTGGTACTTGTGCGAAAAGGAGAAAAAGGACAAAATGATGTATTCATGAACGGGTTGTTGGAAATGTGTGCAGTCTTCTGGTATCATTGTCTCCTTAGAAAATTTGGTATATACTCAGTCTTCGTGCATGTGGTATTAAGGTTTGAATGGGTCAATGGGCACATGTAAAAGAAAGATTGTATTTTCAAGGGCTGCCTTACAGTTATTCTAAATTTACTCTGTAGTAGAGTAACATATTTTAGTCAACCTACCTCGAGACAATGTAATATGTGAGTGGTTAACAGCAGCTCGTAAGGTTTATAAATTATAATATTCAGATGCAAACTTGTTTCAGAAAGTTCTTGACTATCAATGGCTAGAAGACAGTTTGAGAGTTGGAAAAAAAGTTCCAGAAGATTCGTACATTCTATCAATGGGCACTGAACAGGGTTGTAAAGAATGTGTTCCAGCAGAAAATCATGTCAGGCACAATGCCGGAGGTCATTGCATCCAAGATGGACCGTCTCAACAGAAAAAGATTAAAAGCACTACAGAGGATTCCAAACTTATTGGCTCAGTAGCAAGGGACACAACTGCTGAAAATACTCTCTCTGAGCACTCAAAAACGGGTAACGCTACTGGCTCATCTTGTTCTTCCCACTCTCGAAGCCCAGAAATTACTAGTCCTGTTACTCTCGATGTTCAAAATAAAGCTGTAAGACTAATCCATATTTTCCTATTGAGTTCATATATGGTATATGAAATGTTATTTAGCATTTAGTTTTTCTATCATGTCCTATGGGAAAAGTGTTGTTTTCGTGTGAACTCTCCTATCATTTTGAGCCCAGTCTCTTGTACAGGTCTCTTTATCAGATGCATCTTTGCTTTATAAACTCCTGACCTGAACAGGAATATAACTGAGATATTTGGAAAGCTTATTGACATTTACAGAGGTAAAACTATGCAAACAGCTTATCATCCATGTTTATAGTATTTTGAAATTGCTTGTTCAGAAAGATGACTTCATTTACCTGATCTTAATAGCTCTGGGTGATGATAGGAGGTCTTTTAGCTATTATAAGGCTATTCTGGTTATCGAAAAATTGCCATTCAAAATTGAAAGTGCTGACCAGGTGAAGAACCTGCCTGGGATTGGAAAATCAATGCAAGATCATGTAAGCAAGCAATTATCCAAGTTGGCCTCTTGTTTTATCTAGGCCTTCCGATAAATATTTCTCTGGTTCTTGTTTCAATTCTCTGCCGCAGATTCAGGAAATAGTGACTACTGGGAAGCTATCCAAGTTGGAGCACTTTGAGAAAGATGAAAAGGTGAAACCAACATGTTATTTTTGTCACATTGGTTATATGTAAAGTTTCAATCAATGGTCTATTATTGGGATGATAGCTCTGTTAAAATGTTGGCCCCATTTGATGTTGCAGTGGTTTTACTGTCCCATATTTGACTTTTTATTTTATAACTAGGAAAGGAAGATCATGTAGAAGAGGTTCTGTTGGCACATTTTTGTGGCTTAGGAGGGGCTTGTCATATTCTCTTCATTTATTACAATCAGCAACAGTTAATAGGTTTATTTACGTTGTTGAGCTTAAATCATAGAGGATGACATTCTGATACAATGTTGTTTCTCCATTTGGTCAGAAATCATGATTTTCCGCATGAAGCTCTATGAGTTTAGTATATTGAGGATTGTAGAGAGGTTCTAGTGGATATTAATCAGTACAGCCTTGGGAGTGTATGCTCAAATCTGTAGGCAAAAGGATTCTTCAATGCTACTGCTAAATTTTATTTAGTATTTCTCAGGTAAGGACAATCAGTTTATTTGGAGAAATATGGGGTATTGGGCCTGCTACTGCACTGAAGCTTTATGAGAAAGGACACCGAACTTTGGATGATCTAAAAAATGAGGAATCATTAACAAATGCTCAGAGGTTAGGCTTAAAATATTTTGATGACATCAAAACGAGAATTCCACGTCATCAGGTCAGCATCTAGAGTCTTTAATTATGATTTACAGCACTTTGTGAAGCTTGTAGTTTGATCTTTTTATGACGATGTCAATACTTGATGAAAAAATATAGGTTCAAGAGATGGAAAGTCTTCTCAAGAAAGTTGGAGAAGATATTCTACCTGGGGTAATCGTCTAAAATCTGTCCTTATATTGATATGCATATGCTATCATTTTTATCTTTTCTAAATCAGTTTTAGTTTATAAGTCGAAGTCCTTTCTTTTAAGTTCTAAAGGTAAGTTAATATGCATGAAGATACCTGTCTTGTCATCTTTTACTGGCCAAATCTAGCCCTGCTCCCAAGCCTAATTAAGCCACTTAGCCTTTCTTAGGATCAAGGAAAGACCTAGACCGAGTGCTCTCCTGTTGTTGTTCGCCGTCCGCTTTATTGAGTTCAGTCAGGAATTAGCCTTAATATCGCTGCAGGTAATAATTATTTGTGGGGGATCATATAGACGTGGAAAGGCGTCATGTGGAGATATGGATATTATAATTACTCATCCTGATAGAAAAAGGTATAATTTTTTACTGCAGTTATGCTTAACTTGTTCAAACTTCTTTCCTCCTTGAGGGACTCAATAATGCTAACATGTTTCATGACTTCTTACCTGCTTTTGATTTTCATCTCAAATCTAGAAGCACTTCATAGTTAGGTC